>CAXIES010000425.1:0-190769 GCA_964023965.1 Melinopterus prodromus
TTGGGTTCGTATTCTTACCCGGAGTTTTAGTTGGGTTCGTATTTTTTACCCGAACTTTTTAGTTGGGTTAGTATTTTTGCCCGGAGTTTTAGTTGGGTTCGTATTTTTTACCCGGAGTTTTAGTTGGGTTCGTATTTTTTACCCGGAGTTTTAGTTGGGTTCGTATTTTTACTCGGAGTTTTAGTTGGGTTCGTATTTTTACCCGGAATTTTAGTTGGGTTCGTATTTTTTACCCGGAGTTTTAGTTGGGTTCGTATTTTTACCCGGAGTTTTAGTTGGGTTCGTATTTTTACCCGGAGTTTTAGTTGGGTTCGTATTTTTTACCCGGACTTTTTAGTTGGGTTAGTATTTTTGCCCGGAGTTTTAGTTGGGTTCGTATTTTTTTACCCGGAGTTTTAGTTGGGTTCTAAATGTTACCCGGACTTTTTTGTTTGGTTCGTATTTTTTACCCGGAGTTTTAGTTGGGTTCGTAATTTTACCCGCACTTTTTAATTGGGTTCGTAATTTTACCCGGAGTTTTAGTTGGGTTCGCAATTTTACCCGGAGTTTTAGTTGGGTTCGTAATTTTACCCGGAGTTTTAGTTGGGTTCGTAATTTTACCCGGAGTTTTACTTGGGTTCGTAATTTTACCCGGACTTTTTAGTTGGGTTCGTATTTTTTACCCGGACTTTTAGTTGGGTTCGTAATTTTACCCGGAGTTTTAGTTGGGTTCGTAATTTTACCCGGAGTTTTAGTTGGGTTCGTAATTTTACCCGGAGTTTTACTTGGGTTCGTAATTTTACCCGGAGTTTTACTTGGGTTCGTAATTTTACCCGGAGTTTTAGTTGGGTTCGTAATTTTACCCGGAGTTTTAGTTGGGTTCGTAATTTTACCCGGACTTTTTAGTTGGGTTCGTATTTTTTACCCGGATTTTTAGTTGGGTTCGTAATTTTACCCGGAGTTTTAGTTGGGTTCGTATTTTTTACCCGGAGTTTTAGTTGGGTTCGTATTTTTTACCCGGAGTTTTAGTTGGGTTCGTATTTTTACCCGGAGGTTTAGTTTTGTTGGTAATTTTACCCGGAGTTTTAGTTGGGTTCATATTTTTTACCGGACTTTTTAGTTGGGTTCGTATTTTTTACCCGGAGTTTTAGTTGGGTTCGTATTTTTTACCCGGAGTTTTAGTTGGGTTCGTATTTTTACCCGGAGTTTTAGTTGGGTTCGTATTTTTACCCGGAGTTTTAGTTGGGTTCGTATTTTTTACCCGGACTTTTTAGTTGGGTTAGCATTTTTGCCCGGAGTTTTAGTTGGGTTCGTATTTTGACCCGGAGTTTTAGTTGGGTTCGAATTTTTACCCGGAGTTTTAGTTGGGTCCGTATTTTTTACCCGGAGTTTTAGTTGGATTCGTATTTTTACCCGGAGTTTTAGTTCGGTTCGTATTTTTACCCGGAGTTTTAGTTGGGTTCGTATTTTTTACCCGGACTTTTTAGTTGGGTTAGTATTTTTGCCCGGAGTTTTAGTTGGGTTCGTATTTTTTTACCCGGAGTTTTAGTTGGGTTCTAAATGTTACCCGGACTTTTTTGTTTGATTCGTATTTTTTACCCGGAGTTTTAGTTGGGTTCGTAATTTTACCCGGACTTTTTAGTTGGGTTCGTAATTTTACCCGGAGTTTTAGTTAGGTTCGTAATTTTACCCCGAGTTTTAGTTGGGTTCGTAATTTTACCCGGAGTTTTAGTTGGGTTCGTAATTTTACCCGGAGTTTTAGTTGGGTTCGTAATTTTACCCGGACTTTTTAGTTGGGTTCGTATTTTTTAACCGGACATTTAGTTGGGTTCGTAATTTTACCCGGAGCTTTAGTTGGGTTCGTAATTTTACCCGGAGTTTTAGTTGAGTTCGTAATTTTACCCGGAGTTTTAGTTGGGTTCGTAATTTTACCCGGACTTTTTATTTGGGTTCGTAATTTTACCCGGACTGTTCAGTTGGGTTCGTAATTTTACCCGGAGTTTTAGTTGGGTTCGTAATTTTACCCGGACTCTTTAGTTGGGTTCGTATTTTTTACCCGGACTTTTAGTTGGGTTCGTAATTTTACCCGGACTTTTTAGTTGGGTTCGTATTTTTTACCAGGACTTTTAGTTGGGTTCGTAATTTTACCCGGAGTTTTAGTTGGGTTCGTAATTTTACCCGGAGTTTCACTTGGGTTCGTAATTTTACCCGGACTTTTTAGTTGGGTTCGTATTTTTTACCCGGACTTTTAGTTGGGTTCGTAATTTTACCCGGACTTTTTAGTTGGGTTCGTATTTTTTACCCGGACTTTTAGTTGGGTTCGTAATTTTACCCGGAGTTTTAGTTGGGTTCGTAATTTTACCCGGAGTTTTACTTGGGTTCGTAATTTTACCTGGACTTTTTAGTTGGGTTCGTATTTTTTACCCGGAGTTTTAGTTGGGTTCGTAATTTTACCCGGAGTTTTAGTTGGGTTCGTATTTTTTACCTGGAGTTTTAATTGGGTTCGTATCTTTTACCCGGAGTTTTAGTTGGGTTCGTATTTTTGCCCGGAGTTTTAGTTGTGTTGGTAATTTTACCCGGAGTTTTAGTTGGGTTCATATTTTTTACCGGACTTTTTAGTTGGGTTCGTATTTTTTACCCGGAGTTTTAGTTGGGTTCGTATTTTTTACCCGGAGTTTTAGTTGGGTTCGAATTTTTACCCGGAGTTTTAGTTGGGTTCGTATTTTTACCCGGAGTTTAAGTTGGGTTCATATTTTTTACCCGGACTTTTTAGTTGGGTTAGTATTTTTGCCCGGAGTTTTAGTTGGGTTCGTATTTTTTACCCAGAGTTTTAGTTGGGTTCGTATTTTTTACCCGGAGTTTTAGTTGGGTTCGTATTTTTACCCGGAGTTTTAGTTGGGTTCGTATTTTTACGCGGAGTTTTAGTTGGGTTCGTATTTTTTACCCGGAGTTTTAGTTGGGTTCGTATTTTTACCCGGAGTTTTAGTTGGGTTCGTATTTTTACCCGGAGTTTTAGTTGGGTTCGTATTTTTTACCCGGACTTTTTAGTTGGGTTAGTATTTTTGCCCGGAGTTTTAGTTGGGTTCGTATTTTTTTACCCGGAGTTTTAGTTGGGTTCTAAATGTTACCCGGACTTTTTAGTTGGGTTCGTATTCTTTTCCCGGACTTTTAGTTGGGTTCGTAATTTTACCCGGAGTTTTAGTTGGGTTCGTAATTTTACCCGGAGTTTTAGTTGAGTTCGTAATTTTACCCGGAGTTTTAGTTGGGTTCGTAATTTTACCCGGACTTTTTAGTTGGGTTCGTAATTTTACCCGGACTTTTTAGTTGGGTTCGTAATTTTACCCGGACTTTTTAGTTGGGTTCGTAATTTTACCCGGAGTTTTAGTCGGGTTCGTAATTTTACCCGGACTTTTTAGTTGGGTTCGAATCTTTTACCCGGACTTTTATTTGGGTTCATAATTTTACCCGGAGTTTTAGTTGGGTTCGTAATTTTACCCGCACTTTTTAGTTGGGTTCGTATTTTTCATCCGGACTTTTTAGTTGGGTTAGTATTTTTGCCCGGAGTTTTAGTTGGGTTCGTATTTTTTTACCCGGAGTTTTAGTTGGGTTCTAAATGTTACCCGGACTTTTTTGTTTGGTTCGTATTTTTTACCCGGAGTTTTAGTTGGGTTCGTAATTTTACCCGGACTTTTTAGTTGGGTTCGTAATTTTACCCGGAGTTTTAGTTGGGTTCGTAATTTTACCCGGACTTTTTAGTTGGGTTCGTATTTTTTACCCGGACTTTTAGTTGGGTTCGTAATTTTACCCGGAGTTTTAGTTGGGTTCGTAACGTAATTTTACCCGGAGTTTTAGTTGAGTTCGTAATTTTGCCCGGAGTTTTAGTTGGGTTCGTAATTTTCCCCGGACTTTTTATTTGGGTTCGTAATTTTACCCGGACTGTTTAGTTGGGTTCGTAATTTTACCCGGAGTTTTAGTTGGGTTCGTAATTTTACCCGGAGTTTTACTTGGGTTCGTAATTTTACCCGGACTTTTTAGTTGGGTTCGTATTTTTTACCCGGAGTTTTAGTTGGGTTCGTAATTTTACCAGGACGTTTTAGTTGGGTTCGTATTTTTTACCCGGACTTTTAGTTGGGTTCGTAATTTTACCCGGAGTTTTAGTTGGGTTCGTAGTTTTACCCGGAGTTTTAGTTGGGTTCGTATTTTTACCCGGACTTTTTAGTTGGGTTAGTATTTTTGCCCGGAGTTTTAGTTGGGTTCGTATTTTTTACCCGGAGTTTTAGTTGGGTTCGTATTTTTTACACGGAGTTTTAGTTGGGTTCGTATTTTTACCCGGACTTTTAGTTGGGTTCGTATTTTTTACCCGGACTTTTTAGTTGGGTTAGTATTTTTGCCCGGAGTTTTAGTTGGGTTCGTATTTTTTTACCCGGAGTTTTAGTTGGGTTCTAAATGTTACCCGGACTTTTTTGTTTGGTTCGTATTTTTTACCCGGAGTTTTAGTTGGGTTCGTAATTTTACCCGCACTTTTTAGTTGGGTTCGTAATTTTACCCGGAGTTTTAGTTGGGTTCGTAATTTTACCCGGACTTTTAGTTGGGTTCGTAATTTTACCCGGAGTTTTAGTTGGGTTTGTAATTTTACCCGGAGTTTTACTTGGGTTCGTAATTTTACCCGGACTTTTTAGTTGGGTTCGTATTTTTTACCCGGACTTTTAGTTGGGGTCGTAATTTTACCCGGAGTTTTAGTTGGGTTCGTAATTTTACCCGGAGTTTTAGTTGGGTTCGTAATTTTACCCGGAGTTTTAGTTGGGTTCGTATTTTTTACCCGGAGTTTTAATTGGGTTCGTATCTTTTACCCGGAGTTTTAGTTGGGTTCGTATTTTTACCCGGAGTTTTAGTTGTGTTGGTAATTTTACCCGGAGTTTTAGTTGGGTTCGTATTTTTTACCCGGAGTTTTAGTTGGGTTCGTATTTTTACCCGGAGTTATAATTGGGTTCGTATCTTTACCCGGAGTTTTAGTTGGGTTCGTATTTTTTACCCGGACTTTTTAGTTGGGTTAGTATTTTTGCCCGGAGTTTTAGTTGGGTTCGTATTTTTTACCCAGAGTTTTAGTTGGGTTCGTATTTTTTACCCGGACTTTTAGTTGGGTTCGTATTTTTACCCGGAGGTTTAGTTGGGTTCGTATTTTTACCCGGAGTTTTAGTTGGGTTCGTATTTTTTACCCGGAGTTTTAGTTGGGTTCGTATTTTTGCCCGGAGTTTTAGTTGGGTTCGTATTTTTTACCCGGACTTTTTAGTTGGGTTAGTATTTTTGCCCGGAGTTTTAGTTGGGTTCGCATTTTTTTACCCGGAGTTTTAGTTGGGTTCTAAATGTTACCCGGACTTTTTTGTTTGGTTCGTATTTTTTACCCGGACTTTTAGTTGGGTTCGTAATTTTACCCGGAGTTTTAGTTGGGTTCGTAATTTTACCCGGAGTTTTAGTTGAGTTCGTAATTTTACCCGGAGTTTTAGTTGGGTTCGTAATTTTACCCGGACTTTTTAGTTGGGTTCGTAATTTTACCCGGACTTTTTAGTTGGGTTCGTAATTTTACCCGGACTTTTTAGTTGGGTTCGTAATTTTACACGGAGTTTTAGTTGGGTTCGTAATTTTACCCGGACTTTTTAGTTGTGTTCGAATTTTTTACCCGGACTTTTAGTTGGGTTCATAATTTTTCCCGGAGTTTTAGTTGGGTTCGTAATTTTACCCGGACTTTTTAGTTGGGTTCGTATTTTTTACCCGGACTTTTAGTTGGGTTCGTAATTTTACCCGGAGTTTTAGTTGGGTTCGTAATTTTACCCGGAGTTTTAGTTGGGTTCGTAATTTTTACCCGGAGTTTTAGTTGTGTTGGTAATTTTACCCGGAGTTTTAGTTGGGTTCATATTTTTTACCGGACTTTTTAGTTGGGTTCGTATTTTTTACCCGGAGTTTTAGTTGGGTTCGTATTTTTTACGCGGAGTTTTAGTTGGGTTCGTATTTTTACCCGGAGTTTTAGTTGGGTTCGTATTTTTACCCGGAGTTTTAGTTGGGTTCGTATTTTTTACCCGGAGTTTTAGTTGGGTTCGTATTTTTTTACCCGGAGTTTTAGTTGGGTTCTAAATGTTACCCGGACTTTTTTGTTTGGTTCGTATTTTTTACCCGGAGTTTTAGTTGGGTTCGTAATTTTACCCGGACTTTTTAGTTGGGTTCGTAATTTTACCCGGAGTTTTAGTTGGGTTCGTATTTTTACCCGGAGTTTTAGTTGTGTTGGTAATTTTACCCGGACTTTTAGTTGGGTTCGTAATTTTACCCGGAGTTTTAGTTGGGTTCGTAATTTTACCCGGAGTTTTAGTTGAGTTCGTAATTTTGCCCGGAGTTTTAGTTGGGTTCGTAATTTTACCCGGACTTTTTATTTGGGTTCGTAATTTTACCCGGACTGTTTAGTTGGGTTCGTAATTTTACCCGGAGTTTTAGTTGGGTTCGTAATTTTACCCGGAGTTTTACTTGGGTTCGTAATTTTACCCGGACTTTTTAGTTGGGTTCGTATTTTTTACCCGGACTTTTAGTTGGGTTCGTAATTTTACCCGGACTTTTTAGTTGGGTTCGTATTTTTTACCCGGACTTTTAGTTGGGTTCGTAATTTTACCCGGAGTTTTAGTTGGGTTCGTAATTTTACCCGGTGTTTCACTTGGGTTCGTAATTTTACCCGGACTTTTTAGTTGGGTTCGTATTTTTTACCCGGACTTTTAGTTGGGTTCGTAATTTTACCCGGACTTTTTAGTTGGGTTCGTATTTTTTACCCGGACTTTTAGTTGGGTTCGTAATTTTACCCGGAGTTTTAGTTGGGTTCGTAATTTTACCCGGAGTTTTACTTGGGTTCGTAATTTTACCCGGACTTTTTAGTTGGGTTCGTATTTTTTACCCGGAGTTTTAGTTGGGTTCGTAATTTTACCCGGAGTTTTAGTTGGGTTCGTAATTTTACCCGGACTTTTTAGTTGGGTTCGTATTTTTTACCCGGAGTTTTAGTTGGGTTCGTATTTTTTACCCGGAGTTTTAGTTGGGTTCGTATTTTTTACCCGGAGTTTTAGTTGGGTTCGTATTTTTACCCGGAGTTTTAGTTGTGTTGGTAATTTTACCCGGAGTTTTAGTTGGGTTCATATTTTTTACCGGACTTTTTAGTTGGGTTCGTATTTTTTACCCGGAGTTTTAGTTGGGTTCGTATTTTTTACGCGGAGTTTTAGTTGGGTTCGTATTTTTACCCGGAGTTTTAGTTGGGTTCGTATTTTTACCCGGAGTTTTAGTTGGGTTCGTATTTTTTACCCGGAGTTTTAGTTGGGTTCGTATTTTTTTACCCGGAGTTTTAGTTGGGTTCTAAATGTTACCCGGACTTTTTTGTTTGGTTCGTATTTTTTACCCGGAGTTTTAGTTGGGTTCGTAATTTTACCCGGACTTTTTAGTTGGGTTCGTAATTTTACCCGGAGTTTTAGTTGGGTTCGTATTTTTAGCCGGAGTTTTAGTTGTGTTGGTAATTTTACCCGGACTTTTAGTTGGGTTCGTAATTTTACCCGGAGTTTTAGTTGGGTTCGTAATTTTACCCGGAGTTTTAGTTGAGTTCGTAATTTTGCCCGGAGTTTTAGTTGGGTTCGTAATTTTCCCCGGACTTTTTATTTGGGTTCGTAATTTTACCCGGACTGTTTAGTTGGGTTCGTAATTTTACCCGGAGTTTTAGTTGGGTTCGTAATTTTACCCGGAGTTTTACTTGGGTTCGTAATTTTACCCGGACTTTTTAGTTGGGTTCGTATTTTTTACCCGGACTTTTAGTTGGGTTCGTAATTTTACCCGGACTTTTTAGTTGGGTTCGTATTTTTTACCCGGACTTTTAGTTGGGTTCGTAATTTTACCCGGAGTTTTAGTTGGGTTCGTAATTTTACCCGGTGTTTCACTTGGGTTCGTAATTTTACCCGGACTTTTTAGTTGGGTTCGTATTTTTTAAACGGACTTTTAGTTGGGTTCGTAATTTTACCCGGACTTTTTAGTTGGGTTCGTATTTTTTACCCGGACTTTTAGTTGGGTTCGTAATTTTACCCGGAGTTTTAGTTGGGTTCGTAATTTTACCCGGAGTTTTACTTGGGTTCGTAATTTTACCCGGACTTTTTAGTTGGGTTCGTATTTTTTACCCGGAGTTTTAGTTGGGTTCGTAATTTTACCAGGACGTTTTAGTTGGGTTCGTATTTTTTACCCGGACTTTTAGTTGGGTTCGTAATTTTACCCGGAGTTTTAGTTGGGTTCGTAGTTTTACCCGGAGTTTTAGTTGGGTTCGTATTTTTACCCGGACTTTTTAGTTGGGTTAGTATTTTTGCCCGGAGTTTTAGTTGGGTTCGTATTTTTTACCCGGAGTTTTAGTTGGGTTCGTATTTTTTACACGGAGTTTTAGTTGGGTTCGTATTTTTACCCGGACTTTTAGTTGGGTTCGTATTTTTTACCCGGACTTTTTAGTTGGGTTAGTATTTTTGCCCGGAGTTTTAGTTGGGTTCGTATTTTTTTACCCGGAGTTTTAGTTGGGTTCTAAATGTTACCCGGACTTTTTTGTTTGGTTCGTATTTTTTACCCGGAGTTTTAGTTGGGTTCGTAATTTTACCCGCACTTTTTAGTTGGGTTCGTAATTTTACCCGGAGTTTTAGTTGGGTTCGTAATTTTACCCGGACTTTTAGTTGGGTTCGTAATTTTACCCGGAGTTTTAGTTGGGTTTGTAATTTTACCCGGAGTTTTACTTGGGTTCGTAATTTTACCCGGACTTTTTAGTTGGGTTCGTATTTTTTACCCGGACTTTTAGTTGGGTTCGTAATTTTACCCGGAGTTTTAGTTGGGTTCGTAATTTTACCCGGAGTTTTAGTTGGGTTCGTAATTTTACCCGGAGTTTTAGTTGGGTTCGTATTTTTTACCCGGAGTTTTAATTGGGTTCGTATCTTTTACCCGGAGTTTTAGTTGGGTTCGTATTTTTACCCGGAGTTTTAGTTGTGTTGGTAATTTTACCCGGAGTTTTAGTTGGGTTCGTATTTTTTACCCGGAGTTTTAGTTGGGTTCGTATTTTTACCCGGAGTTATAATTGGGTTCGTATCTTTACCCGGAGTTTTAGTTGGGTTCGTATTTTTTACCCGGACTTTTTAGTTGGGTTAGTATTTTTGCCCGGAGTTTTAGTTGGGTTCGTATTTTTTACCCAGAGTTTTAGTTGGGTTCGTATTTTTTACCCGGACTTTTAGTTGGGTTCGTATTTTTACCCGGAGGTTTAGTTGGGTTCGTATTTTTACCCGGAGTTTTAGTTGGGTTCATATTTTTTACCCGGAGTTTTAGTTGGGTTCGTATTTTTGCCCGGAGTTTTAGTTGGGTTCGTATTTTTTACCCGGACTTTTTAGTTGGGTTAGTATTTTTGCCCGGAGTTTTAGTTGGGTTCGCATTTTTTTACCCGGAGTTTTAGTTGGGTTCTAAATGTTACCCGGACTTTTTTGTTTGGTTCGTATTTTTTACCCGGACTTTTAGTTGGGTTCGTAATTTTACCCGGAGTTTTAGTTGGGTTCGTAATTTTACCCGGAGTTTTAGTTGAGTTCGTAATTTTACCCGGAGTTTTAGTTGGGTTCGTAATTTTACCCGGACTTTTTAGTTGGGTTCGTAATTTTACCCGGACTTTTTAGTTGGGTTCGTAATTTTACCCGGACTTTTTAGTTGGGTTCGTAATTTTACACGGAGTTTTAGTTGGGTTCGTAATTTTACCCGGACTTTTTAGTTGTGTTCGAATTTTTTACCCGGACTTTTAGTTGGGTTCATAATTTTTCCCGGAGTTTTAGTTGGGTTCGTAATTTTACCCGGACTTTTTAGTTGGGTTCGTATTTTTTACCCGGACTTTTAGTTGGGTTCGTAATTTTACCCGGAGTTTTAGTTGGGTTCGTAATTTTACCCGGAGTTTTAGTTGGGTTCGTAATTTTACCCGGAGTCTTGAGTTAATAGTTGGGTTCGTATTTTTACCCGGACTTTTAGTTGGGTTCGTAATTTTACCCGGAGTTTTAGTGGGGTTCGTATTTTTACCCGGAGTTTTAGTTGAGTTCGTATTTTTACCCGGAGTTTTAGTTGGGTTCGTATTTTTTACCCGGACTTTTTAGTTGGGTTAGTATTTTTGCCCGGAGTTTTAGTTGGGTTCGTATTTTTTTACCCGGAGTTTTAGTTGGGTTCTAAATGTTACCCGGACTTTTTTGTTTGGTTCGTATTTTTTACCCGGAGTTTTAGTTGGGTTCGTAATTTTACCCGGACTTTTTAGTTGGGTACGTAATTTTACCCGGAGTTTTAGTTGGGTTCGTATTTTTACCCGGAGTTTTAGTTGTGTTGGTAATTTTACCCGGACTTTTTAGTTGGGTTCGTATTTTTTACCCGGAGTTTTAGTTGGGTTCGTATTTTTTACCCGGAGTTTTAGTTGGGTTCGTATTTTTTACCCGGAGTTTTAGTTGGGTTCGTATTTTTACCCGGAGTTTTAGTTGGGTTCGTAATTTTACCCGGAGTTTTAGTTGGGTTCGTAATTTTACCCGGACTTTTTAGTTGGGTTCGTATTTTTTACGCGGAGTTTTAGTTGGGTTCGTATTTTTACCCGGAGTTTTAGTTGGGTTCGTATTTTTACCCGGAGTTTTAGTTGGGTTCGTATTTTTTACCCGGAGTTTTAGTTGGGTTCGTATTTTTTTACCCGGAGTTTTAGTTGGGTTCTAAATGTTACCCGGACTTTTTTGTTTGGTTCGTATTTTTTACCCGGAGTTTTAGTTGGGTTCGTAATTTTACCCGGACTTTTTAGTTGGGTTCGTAATTTTACCCGGAGTTTTAGTTGGGTTCGTATTTTTAGCCGGAGTTTTAGTTGTGTTGGTAATTTTACCCGGACTTTTAGTTGGGTTCGTAATTTTACCCGGAGTTTTAGTTGGGTTCGTAATTTTACCCGGAGTTTTAGTTGAGTTCGTAATTTTGCCCGGAGTTTTAGTTGGGTTCGTAATTTTCCCCGGACTTTTTATTTGGGTTCGTAGTTTTACCCGGACTGTTTAGTTGGGTTCGTAATTTTACCCGGAGTTTTAGTTGGGTTCGTAATTTTACCCGGAGTTTTACTTGGGTTCGTAATTTTACCCGGACTTTTTAGTTGGGTTCGTATTTTTTACCCGGACTTTTAGTTGGGTTCGTAATTTTACCCGGACTTTTTAGTTGGGTTCGTATTTTTTACCCGGACTTTTAGTTGGGTTCGTAATTTTACCCGGAGTTTTAGTTGGGTTCGTAATTTTACCCGGTGTTTCACTTGGGTTCGTAATTTTACCCGGACTTTTTAGTTGGGTTCGTATTTTTTAAACGGACTTTTAGTTGGGTTCGTAATTTTACCCGGACTTTTTAGTTGGGTTCGTATTTTTTACCCGGACTTTTAGTTGGGTTCGTAATTTTACCCGGAGTTTTAGTTGGGTTCGTAATTTTACCCGGAGTTTTACTTGGGTTCGTAATTTTACCCGGACTTTTTAGTTGGGTTCGTATTTTTTACCCGGAGTTTTAGTTGGGTTCGTAATTTTACCCGGAGTTTTAGTTGGGTTCGTAATTTTACCCGGACTTTTAAGTTGGGTTCGTATTTTTTACCCGGAGTTTTAGTTGGGTTCGTATTTTTTACCCGGAGTTTTAGTTGGGTTCGTATTTTTTACCCGGAGTTTTAGTTGGGTTCGTATTTTTACCCGGAGTTTTAGTTGTGTTGGTAATTTTACCCGGAGTTTTAGTTGGGTTCATATTTTTTACCGGACTTTTTAGTTGGGTTCGTATTTTTTACCCGGAGTTTTAGTTGGGTTCGTATTTTTTACGCGGAGTTTTAGTTGGGTTCGTATTTTTACCCGGAGTTTTAGTTGGGTTCGTATTTTTACCCGGAGTTTTAGTTGGGTTCGTATTTTTTACCCGGAGTTTTAGTTGGGTTCGTATTTTTTTACCCGGAGTTTTAGTTGGGTTCTAAATGTTACCCGGACTTTTTTGTTTGGTTCGTATTTTTTACCCGGAGTTTTAGTTGGGTTCGTAATTTTACCCGGACTTTTTAGTTGGGTTCGTAATTTTACCCGGAGTTTTAGTTGGGTTCGTATTTTTAGCCGGACTTTTTAGTTGGGTTCGTATTTTTTACCCGGAGTTTTAGTTGGGTTCGTAATTTTACCAGGACGTTTTAGTTGGGTTCGTATTTTTTACCCGGACTTTTAGTTGGGTTCGTAATTTTACCCGGAGTTTTAGTTGGGTTCGTAATTTTTCCCGGAGTTTTAGTTGGGTTCGTAATTTTACCCGGACTTTTTAGTTGGGTTCGTAATTTTACCCGGACTTTTTAGTTGGGTTCGTATTTTTTACCCGGAGTTTTAGTTGTGTTGGTAATTTTACCCGGACTTTTAGTTGGGTTCGTAATTTTACCCGGAGTTTTAGTTGGGTTCGTAATTTTACCCGGAGTTTTAGTTGAGTTCGTAATTTTGCCCGGAGTTTTAGTTGGGTTCGTAATTTTCCCCGGACTTTTTATTTGGGTTCGTAATTTTACCCGGACTGTTTAGTTGGGTTCGTAATTTTACCCGGAGTTTTAGTTGGGTTCGTAATTTTACCCGGAGTTTTACTTGGGTTCGTAATTTTACCCGGACTTTTTAGTTGGGTTCGTATTTTTTACCCGGACTTTTAGTTGGGTTCGTAATTTTACCCGGACTTTTTAGTTGGGTTCGTATTTTTTACCCGGACTTTTAGTTGGGTTCGTAATTTTACCCGGAGTTTTAGTTGGGTTCGTAATTTTACCCGGTGTTTCACTTGGGTTCGTAATTTTACCCGGACTTTTTAGTTGGGTTCGTATTTTTTAAACGGACTTTTAGTTGGGTTCGTAATTTTACCCGGACTTTTTAGTTGGGTTCGTATTTTTTACCCGGACTTTTAGTTGGGTTCGTAATTTTACCCGGAGTTTTAGTTGGGTTCGTAATTTTACCCGGAGTTTTACTTGGGTTCGTAATTTTACCCGGACTTTTTAGTTGGGTTCGTATTTTTTACCCGGAGTTTTAGTTGGGTTCGTAATTTTACCAGGACGTTTTAGTTGGGTTCGTATTTTTTACCCGGACTTTTAGTTGGGTTCGTAATTTTACCCGGAGTTTTAGTTGGGTTCGTAGTTTTACCCGGAGTTTTAGTTGGGTTCGTATTTTTACCCGGACTTTTTAGTTGGGTTAGTATTTTTGCCCGGAGTTTTAGTTGGGTTCGTATTTTTTACCCGGAGTTTTAGTTGGGTTCGTATTTTTTACACGGAGTTTTAGTTGGGTTCGTATTTTTACCCGGACTTTTAGTTGGGTTCGTATTTTTTACCCGGACTTTTTAGTTGGGTTAGTATTTTTGCCCGGAGTTTTAGTTGGGTTCGTATTTTTTTACCCGGAGTTTTAGTTGGGTTCTAAATGTTACCCGGACTTTTTTGTTTGGTTCGTATTTTTTACCCGGAGTTTTAGTTGGGTTCGTAATTTTACCCGCACTTTTTAGTTGGGTTCGTAATTTTACCCGGAGTTTTAGTTGGGTTCGTAATTTTACCCGGACTTTTAGTTGGGTTCGTAATTTTACCCGGAGTTTTAGTTGGGTTTGTAATTTTACCCGGAGTTTTACTTGGGTTCGTAATTTTACCCGGACTTTTTAGTTGGGTTCGTATTTTTTACCCGGACTTTTAGTTGGGTTCGTAATTTTACCCGGAGTTTTAGTTGGGTTCGTAATTTTACCCGGAGTTTTAGTTGGGTTCGTAATTTTACCCGGAGTTTTAGTTGGGTTCGTATTTTTTACCCGGAGTTTTAATTGGGTTCGTATCTTTTACCCGGAGTTTTAGTTGGGTTCGTATTTTTACCCGGAGTTTTAGTTGTGTTGGTAATTTTACCCGGAGTTTTAGTTGGGTTCGTATTTTTTACCCGGAGTTTTAGTTGGGTTCGTATTTTTACCCGGAGTTATAATTGGGTTCGTATCTTTACCCGGAGTTTTAGTTGGGTTCGTATTTTTTACCCGGACTTTTTAGTTGGGTTAGTATTTTTGCCCGGAGTTTTAGTTGGGTTCGTATTTTTTACCCAGAGTTTTAGTTGGGTTCGTATTTTTTACCCGGACTTTTAGTTGGGTTCGTATTTTTACCCGGAGGTTTAGTTGGGTTCGTATTTTTACCCGGAGTTTTAGTTGGGTTCGTATTTTTTACCCGGAGTTTTAGTTGGGTTCGTATTTTTGCCCGGAGTCTTAGTTGGGTTCGTATTTTTTACCCGGACTTTTTAGTTGGGTTAGTATTTTTGCCCGGAGTTTTAGTTGGGTTCGCATTTTTTTACCCGGAGTTTTAGTTGGGTTCTAAATGTTACCCGGACTTTTTTGTTTGGTTCGTATTTTTTACACGGACTTTTAGTTGGGTTCGTAATTTTACCCGGAGTTTTAGTTGGGTTCGTAATTTTACCCGGAGTTTTAGTTAAGTTCGTAATTTTACCCGGAGTTTTAGTTGGGTTCGTAATTTTACCCGGACTTTTTAGTTGGGTTCGTAATTTTACCCGGACTTTTTAGTTGGGTTCGTAATTTTACCCGGACTTTTTAGTTGGGTTCGTAATTTTACACGGAGTTTTAGTTGGGTTCGTAATTTTACCCGGACTTTTTAGTTGTGTTCGAATTTTTTACCCGGACTTTTAGTTGGGTTCATAATTTTTCCCGGAGTTTTAGTTGGGTTCGTAATTTTACCCGGACTTTTTAGTTGGGTTCGTATTTTTTACCCGGACTTTTAGTTGGGTTCGTAATTTTACCCGGAGTTTTAGTTGGGTTCGTAATTTTACCCGGAGTTTTAGTTGGGTTCGTAATTTTACCCGGAGTCTTGAGTTAATAGTTGGGTTCGTAATTTTACCCGGAGTTTTAGTGGGGTTCGTATTTTTACCCGGAGTTTTAGTTGAGTTCGTATTTTTACCCGGAGTTTTAGTTGGGTTCGTATTTTTTACCCGGACTTTTTAGTTGGGTTAGTATTTTTGCCCGGAGTTTTAGTTGGGTTCGTATTTTTTTACCCGGAGTTTTAGTTGGGTTCTAAATGTTACCCGGACTTTTTTGTTTGGTTCGTATTTTTTACCCGGAGTTTTAGTTGGGTTCGTAATTTTACCCGGACTTTTTAGTTGGGTACGTAATTTTACCCGGAGTTTTAGTTGGGTTCGTATTTTTACCCGGAGTTTTAGTTGTGTTGGTAATTTTACCCGGACTTTTTAGTTGGGTTCGTATTTTTTACCCGGAGTTTTAGTTGGGTTCGTATTTTTTACCCGGAGTTTTAGTTGGGTTCGTATTTTTTACCCGGAGTTTTAGTTGGGTTCGTATTTTTACCCGGAGTTTTAGTTGGGTTCGTAATTTTACCCGGAGTTTTAGTTGGGTTCGTAATTTTACCCGGACTTTTTAGTTGGGTTCGTATTTTTTACGCGGAGTTTTAGTTGGGTTCGTATTTTTACCCGGAGTTTTAGTTGGGTTCGTATTTTTACCCGGAGTTTTAGTTGGGTTCGTATTTTTTACCCGGAGTTTTAGTTGGGTTCGTATTTTTTTACCCGGAGTTTTAGTTGGGTTCTAAATGTTACCCGGACTTTTTTGTTTGGTTCGTATTTTTTACCCGGAGTTTTAGTTGGGTTCGTAATTTTACCCGGACTTTTTAGTTGGGTTCGTAATTTTACCCGGAGTTTTAGTTGTGTTCGTATTTTTAGCCGGAGTTTTAGTTGTGTTGGTAATTTTACCCGGACTTTTAGTTGGGTTCGTAATTTTACCCGGAGTTTTTGTTGGGTTCGTAATTTTACCCGGAGTTTTAGTTGAGTTCGTAATTTTGCCCGGAGTTTTAGTTGGGTTCGTAATTTTCCCCGGACTTTTTATTTGGGTTCGTAATTTTACCCGGACTGTTTAGTTGGGTTCGTAATTTTACCCGGAGTTTTAGTTGGGTTCGTAATTTTACCCGGAGTTTTACTTGGGTTCGTAATTTTACCCGGACTTTTTAGTTGGGTTCGTATTTTTTACCCGGACTTTTAGTTGGGTTCGTAATTTTACCCGGACTTTTTAGTTGGGTTCGTATTTTTTACCCGGACTTTTAGTTGGGTTCGTAATTTTACCCGGAGTTTTAGTTGGGTTCGTAATTTTACCCGGTGTTTCACTTGGGTTCGTAATTTTACCCGGACTTTTTAGTTGGGTTCGTATTTTTTAAACGGACTTTTAGTTGGGTTCGTAATTTTACCCGGACTTTTTAGTTGGGTTCGTATTTTTTACCCGGACTTTTAGTTGGGTTCGTAATTTTACCCGGAGTTTTAGTTGGGTTCGTAATTTTACCCGGAGTTTTACTTGGGTTCGTAATTTTACCCGGACTTTTTAGTTGGGTTCGTATTTTTTACCCGGAGTTTTAGTTGGGTTCGTAATTTTACCAGGACGTTTTAGTTGGGTTCGTATTTTTTACCCGGACTTTTAGTTGGGTTCGTAATTTTACCCGGAGTTTTAGTTGGGTTCGTAGTTTTACCCGGAGTTTTAGTTGGGTTCGTATTTTTACCCGGACTTTTTAGTTGGGTTAGTATTTTTGCCCGGAGTTTTAGTTGGGTTCGTATTTTTTACCCGGAGTTTTAGTTGGGTTCGTATTTTTTACACGGAGTTTTAGTTGGGTTCGTATTTTTACCCGGACTTTTAGTTGGGTTCGTATTTTTTACCCGGACTTTTTAGTTGGGTTAGTATTTTTGCCCGGAGTTTTAGTTGGGTTCGTATTTTTTTACCCGGAGTTTTAGTTGGGTTCTAAATGTTACCCGGACTTTTTTGTTTGGTTCGTATTTTTTACCCGGAGTTTTAGTTGGGTTCGTAATTTTACCCGCACTTTTTAGTTGGGTTCGTAATTTTACCCGGAGTTTTAGTTGGGTTTGTAATTTTACCCGGAGTTTTACTTGGGTTCGTAATTTTACCCGGACTTTTTAGTTGGGTTCGTATTTTTTACCCGGACTTTTAGTTGGGTTCGTAATTTTACCCGGAGTTTTAGTTGGGTTCGTAATTTTACCCGGAGTTTTAGTTGGGTTCGTAATTTTACCCGGAGTTTTAGTTGGGTTCGTATTTTTTACCCGGAGTTTTAATTGGGTTCGTATCTTTTACCCGGAGTTTTAGTTGGGTTCGTAATTTTACCCGGAGTTTTAGTTGGGTTCGTAATTTTACCCGGAGTTTTAGTTGAGTTCGTAATTTTACCCGGAGTTTTAGTTGGGTTCGTAATTTTACCCGGACTTTTTAGTTGGGTTCGTAATTTTACCCGGACTTTTTAGTTGGGTTCGTAATTTTACCCGGACTTTTTAGTTGGGTTCGTAATTTTACACGGAGTTTTAGTTGGGTTCGTAATTTTACCCGGACTTTTTAGTTGTGTTCGAATTTTTTACCCGGACTTTTAGTTGGGTTCATAATTTTTCCCGGAGTTTTAGTTGGGTTCGTAATTTTACCCGGACTTTTTAGTTGGGTTCGTATTTTTTACCCGGACTTTTAGTTGGGTTCGTAATTTTACCCGGAGTTTTAGTTGGGTTCGTAATTTTACCCGGAGTTTTAGTTGGGTTCGTAATTTTACCCGGAGTCTTGAGTTAATAGTTGGGTTCGTATTTTTACCCGGACTTTTAGTTGGGTTCGTAATTTTACCCGGAGTTTTAGTGGGGTTCGTATTTTTACCCGGAGTTTTAGTTGAGTTCGTATTTTTACCCGGAGTTTTAGTTGGGTTCGTATTTTTTACCCGGACTTTTTAGTTGGGTTAGTATTTTTGCCCGGAGTTTTAGTTGGGTTCGTATTTTTTTACCCGGAGTTTTAGTTGGGTTCTAAATGTTACCCGGACTTTTTTGTTTGGTTCGTATTTTTTACCCGGAGTTTTAGTTGGGTTCGTAATTTTACCCGGACTTTTTAGTTGGGTACGTAATTTTACCCGGAGTTTTAGTTGGGTTCGTATTTTTACCCGGAGTTTTAGTTGTGTTGGTAATTTTACCCGGACTTTTTAGTTGGGTTCGTATTTTTTACCCGGAGTTTTAGTTGGGTTCGTATTTTTTACCCGGAGTTTTAGTTGGGTTCGTATTTTTTACCCGGAGTTTTAGTTGGGTTCGTATTTTTACCCGGAGTTTTAGTTGGGTTCGTAATTTTACCCGGAGTTTTAGTTGGGTTCGTAATTTTACCCGGACTTTTTAGTTGGGTTCGTATTTTTTACGCGGAGTTTTAGTTGGGTTCGTATTTTTACCCGGAGTTTTAGTTGGGTTCGTATTTTTACCCGGAGTTTTAGTTGGGTTCGTATTTTTTACCCGGAGTTTTAGTTGGGTTCGTATTTTTTTACCCGGAGTTTTAGTTGGGTTCTAAATGTTACCCGGACTTTTTTGTTTGGTTCGTATTTTTTACCCGGAGTTTTAGTTGGGTTCGTAATTTTACCCGGACTTTTTAGTTGGGTTCGTAATTTTACCCGGAGTTTTAGTTGGGTTCGTATTTTTAGCCGGAGTTTTAGTTGTGTTGGTAATTTTACCCGGACTTTTAGTTGGGTTCGTAATTTTACCCGGAGTTTTTGTTGGGTTCGTAATTTTACCCGGAGTTTTAGTTGAGTTCGTAATTTTGCCCGGAGTTTTAGTTGGGTTCGTAATTTTCCCCGGACTTTTTATTTGGGTTCGTAATTTTACCCGGACTGTTTAGTTGGGTTCGTAATTTTACCCGGAGTTTTAGTTGGGTTCGTAATTTTACCCGGAGTTTTACTTGGGTTCGTAATTTTACCCGGACTTTTTAGTTGGGTTCGTATTTTTTACCCGGACTTTTAGTTGGGTTCGTAATTTTACCCGGACTTTTTAGTTGGGTTCGTATTTTTTACCCGGACTTTTAGTTGGGTTCGTAATTTTACCCGGAGTTTTAGTTGGGTTCGTAATTTTACCCGGTGTTTCACTTGGGTTCGTAATTTTACCCGGACTTTTTAGTTGGGTTCGTATTTTTTAAACGGACTTTTAGTTGGGTTCGTAATTTTACCCGGACTTTTTAGTTGGGTTCGTATTTTTTACCCGGACTTTTAGTTGGGTTCGTAATTTTACCCGGAGTTTTAGTTGGGTTCGTAATTTTACCCGGAGTTTTACTTGGGTTCGTAATTTTACCCGGACTTTTTAGTTGGGTTCGTATTTTTTACCCGGAGTTTTAGTTGGGTTCGTAATTTTACCAGGACGTTTTAGTTGGGTTCGTATTTTTTACCCGGACTTTTAGTTGGGTTCGTAATTTTACCCGGAGTTTTAGTTGGGTTCGTAGTTTTACCCGGAGTTTTAGTTGGGTTCGTATTTTTACCCGGACTTTTTAGTTGGGTTAGTATTTTTGCCCGGAGTTTTAGTTGGGTTCGTATTTTTTACCCGGAGTTTTAGTTGGGTTCGTATTTTTTACACGGAGTTTTAGTTGGGTTCGTATTTTTACCCGGACTTTTAGTTGGGTTCGTATTTTTTACCCGGACTTTTTAGTTGGGTTAGTATTTTTGCCCGGAGTTTTAGTTGGGTTCGTATTTTTTTACCCGGAGTTTTAGTTGGGTTCTAAATGTTACCCGGACTTTTTTGTTTGGTTCGTATTTTTTACCCGGAGTTTTAGTTGGGTTCGTAATTTTACCCGCACTTTTTAGTTGGGTTCGTAATTTTACCCGGAGTTTTAGTTGGGTTTGTAATTTTACCCGGAGTTTTACTTGGGTTCGTAATTTTACCCGGACTTTTTAGTTGGGTTCGTATTTTTTACCCGGACTTTTAGTTGGGTTCGTAATTTTACCCGGAGTTTTAGTTGGGTTCGTAATTTTACCCGGAGTTTTAGTTGGGTTCGTAATTTTACCCGGAGTTTTAGTTGGGTTCGTATTTTTTACCCGGAGTTTTAATTGGGTTCGTATCTTTTACCCGGAGTTTTAGTTGGGTTCGTATTTTTACCCGGAGTTTTAGTTGTGTTGGTAATTTTACCCGGAGTTTTAGTTGGGTTCGTATTTTTTACCCGGAGTTTTAGTTGGGTTCGTATTTTTACCCGGAGTTATAATTGGGTTCGTATCTTTACCCGGAGTTTTAGTTGGGTTCGTATTTTTTACCCGGACTTTTTAGTTGGGTTAGTATTTTTGCCCGGAGTTTTAGTTGGGTTCGTATTTTTTACCCAGAGTTTTAGTTGGGTTCGTATTTTTTACCCGGACTTTTAGTTGGGTTCGTATTTTTACCCGGAGGTTTAGTTGGGTTCGTATTTTTACCCGGAGTTTTAGTTGGGTTCGTATTTTTTACCCGGAGTTTTAGTTGGGTTCGTATTTTTGCCCGGAGTTTTAGTTGGGTTCGTATTTTTTACCCGGACTTTTTAGTTGGGTTAGTATTTTTGCCCGGAGTTTTAGTTGGGTTCGCATTTTTTTACCCGGAGTTTTAGTTGGGTTCTAAATGTTACCCGGACTTTTTTGTTTGGTTCGTATTTTTTACCCGGACTTTTAGTTGGGTTCGTAATTTTACCCGGAGTTTTAGTTGGGTTCGTAATTTTACCCGGAGTTTTAGTTGAGTTCGTAATTTTACCCGGAGTTTTAGTTGGGTTCGTAATTTTACCCGGACTTTTTAGTTGGGTTCGTAATTTTACCCGGACTTTTTAGTTGGGTTCGTAATTTTACCCGGACTTTTTAGTTGGGTTCGTAATTTTACACGGAGTTTTAGTTGGGTTCGTAATTTTACCCGGACTTTTTAGTTGTGTTCGAATTTTTTACCCGGACTTTTAGTTGGGTTCATAATTTTTCCCGGAGTTTTAGTTGGGTTCGTAATTTTACCCGGACTTTTTAGTTGGGTTCGTATTTTTTACCCGGACTTTTAGTTGGGTTCGTAATTTTACCAGGAGTTTTAGTTGGGTTCGTAATTTTACCCGGAGTTTTAGTTGGGTTCGTAATTTTACCCGGAGTCTTGAGTTAATAGTTGGGTTCGTATTTTTACCCGGACTTTTAGTTGGGTTCGTAATTTTACCCGGAGTTTTAGTGGGGTTCGTATTTTTACCCGGAGTTTTAGTTGAGTTCGTATTTTTACCCGGAGTTTTAGTTGGGTTCGTATTTTTTACCCGGACTTTTTAGTTGGGTTAGTATTTTTGCCCGGAGTTTTAGTTGGGTTCGTATTTTTTTACCCGGAGTTTTAGTTGGGTTCTAAATGTTACCCGGACTTTTTTGTTTGGTTCGTATTTTTTACCCGGAGTTTTAGTTGGGTTCGTAATTTTACCCGGACTTTTTAGTTGGGTTCGTAATTTTACCCGGAGTTTTAGTTGGGTTCGTATTTTTACCCGGAGTTTTAGTTGTGTTGGTAATTTTACCCGGACTTTTAGTTGGGTTCGTAATTTTACCCGGAGTTTTAGTTGGGTTCGTGATTTTACCCGGAGTTTTAGTTGAGTTCGTAATTTTACGCGGAGTTTTAGTTGGGTTCGTAATATTACCCGGACTTTTTATTTGGGTTCGTAATTTTACCCGGACTGTTTAGTTGGGTTCGTAATATTACCCGGAGTTTTAGTTGGGTTCGTAATTTTACCCGGAGTTTTACTTGAGTTCGTAATTTTACCCGGACTTTTTAGTTGGGTTCGTATTTTTTACCCGGACTTTTAGTTGGGTTCGTAATTTTACCCGGACTTGTTAGTTGGGTTCGTATTTTTTACCCGGACTTTTAGTTTTGTTCGTAATTTTACCCGGACTTTTTAGTTGGGTTCGTATTTTTTACCCGGACTTTTAGTTGGGTTCGTAATTTTGCCCGGAGTTTTAGTTGGGTTCGTCATTTTACCCGGAGTTTTACTTGGGTTCGTAATTTTACCCGGACTTTTTAGTTGGGTTCGTATTTTTTACCCGGAGTTTTAGTTGGGTTCGTAATTTTACCCGGACGTTTTAGTTGGGTTCGTATTTTTTACCCAGACTTTTAGTTGGGTTCGTAATTTTACCCGGAGTTTTAGTTGGGTTCGTATTTTTTACCCGGAGTTTTAAGTGGGTTCGTATCTCTTACCCGGAGTTTTAGTTGGGTTCGTAGTTTTACCCGGAGTTTTAGTTGTGTTGGTAATTTTACCCGGAGTTTTAGTTGGGTTCATATTTTTACCGGACTTTTTAGTTGGGTTCGTATTTTTTACCCGGAGTTTTAGTTGGGTTCGTATTTTTTTATCCGGAGTTTTAGTTGGGTTCGTATTTTTACCCGGAGTTTTAGTTGGGTTCGTATCTTTACCCGGAGTTTTAGTTGGGTTCGTATTTTTTACCTGGACTTTTTAGTTGGGTTAGTATTTTTGCCCGGAGTTTTAGTTGGGTTCGTATTTTTTACCCGGAGTTTTAGTTGGGTTCGTATTTTTTACCCGGAGTTTTAGTTGGGTTCGTATTTTTACCCGGAGTTTTAGTTGGGTTCGCATTTTTACCCGGAGTTTTAGTTGGGTTCGCATTTTTTACCCGGAGTTTTAGTTGGGTTCGTATTTTACCCGGAGTTTTAGTTGGGTTCGTATTTTTTACCCGGACTTTCTAGTTGGGTTAGTATTTTCGCCCGGAGTTTTAGTTGGGTTCGTATTTTTTTACCCGGAGTATTAGTTGGGTTCTAACTGTTACCCGGACTTTTTTGTTTGGTTCGTATTTTTTACCCGCACTTTTTAGTTGGGTTCGTAATTTGACCCGGAGTTTTAGTTGGGTTCGTAATTTTACCCGGAGTTTTAGTTGGGTTCGTAATTTTACCCGGAGTTTTAGTTGGGTTCGTAATTTTTACCCGGACTTTTTAGTTGGGTTAGTATTTTTGCCCGGAGTTTTAGTTGGGTTCGTATTTTTTTACCCGGAGTTTTAGTTGGGTTCTAAATATTACCCGGACTTTTTTGTTTGGTTCGTATTTTTTACCCGGAGTTTTAGTTGGGTTCGTAATTTTACCCGCACTTTTTAGTTGGGTTCGTAATTTTACCCGGAGTTTTCGTTGGGTTCGTAATTTTACCCGGAGTTTTAGTTGGGTTCGTAATTTTACCCGGAGTTTTAGTTGGGTTCGTAATTTTACCCGGAGTTTTACTTGGGTTAGTAATTTTACCCGGACTTTTTATTTGGGTTCGTAATTTTACCCGGACTTTTTAGTTGGGTTCGTAATTTTACCCGGAGTTTTAGTTGGGTTCGTAATTTTACCCGGAGTTTTACTTGGGTTCGCAATTTTACCCGGACTTTTTATTTGGGTTCGTATTTTTTACCCGGACTTTTTGTTGGGTTCGTAATTTTACCCGGAGTTTTAGTTGGGTTCGTAATTTTACCCGGAGTTTTAGTTGGGTTCGTAATTTTACCCGGAGTTTTAGTTGGGTTCGTAATTTTACCCGGAGTTTTAGTTGGGTTCGTAATTTTACCCGGAGTTTTACTTGGGTTCGTAATTTTACCCGGAGTTTTACTTGGGTTCGTAATTTTACCCGGAGTTTTAGTTGGGTTCGTAAT
Organism: Melinopterus prodromus; assembly: GCA_964023965.1. Lineage (NCBI taxonomy): Eukaryota > Metazoa > Arthropoda > Insecta > Coleoptera > Scarabaeidae > Melinopterus > Melinopterus prodromus. Next base: position 23,402 of record CAXIES010000425.1, read on the forward strand.
TTTACCCGGACTTTTTAGTTGGGTTCGAATTTTTTACCCGGACTTTTAGTTGGGTTCATAATTTTTCCCGGAGTTTTAGTTGGGTTCGTAATTTTACCCGGACTTTTTAGTTGGGTTCGTATTTTTTACCCGGACTTTTAGTTGGGTTCGTAATTTTACCCGGAGTTTTAGTTGGGTTCGTAATTTTACCCGGAGTTTTAGTTGGGTTCGTAATTTTACCCGGAGTCTTGAGTTAATAGTTGGGTTCGTATTTTTACCCGGACTTTTAGTTGGGTTCGTAATTTTATCAGGAGTTTTAGTGGGGTTCGTATTTTTACCCGGAGTTTTAGTTGAGTTCGTATTTTTACCCGGAGTTTTAGTTGGGTTCGTATTTTTTACCCGGACTTTTTAGTTGGGTTAGTATTTTTGCCCGGAGTTTTAGTTGGGTTCGTATTTTTTTACCCGGAGTTTTAGTTGGGTTCTAAATGTTACCCGGACTTTTTTGTTTGGTTCGTATTTTTTACCCGGAGTTTTAGTTGGGTTCGTAATTTTACCCGGACTTTTTAGTTGGGTTCGTAATTTTACCCGGAGTTTTAGTTGGGTTCGTATTTTTACCCGGAGTTTTAGTTGTGTTGGTAATTTTACCCGGACTTTTAGTTGGGTTCGTAATTTTACCCGGAGTTTTAGTTGGGTTCGTAATTTTACCCGGAGTTTTACTTGAGTTCGTAATTTTACCCGGACTTTTTAGTTGGGTTCGTATTTTTTACCCGGACTTTTAGTTGGGTTCGTAATTTTACCCGGACTTGTTAGTTGGGTTCGTATTTTTTACCCGGACTTTTAGTTGGGTTCGTAATTTTACCCGGACTTTTTAGTTGGGTTCGTATTTTTTACCCGGACTTTTAGTTGGGTTCGTAATTTTACCCGGAGTTTTAGTTGGGTTCGTAATTTTACCCGGAGTTTTACTTGGGTTCGTAATTTTACCCGGACTTTTTAGTTGGGTTCGTATTTTTTACCCGGAGTTTTAGTTGGGTTCGTAATTTTACCCGGACGTTTTAGTTGGGTTCGTATTTTTTAGCCAGACTTTTAGTTGGGTTCGTAATTTTACCCGGAGTTTTGGTTGGGTTCGTATTTTTTACCCGGAGTTTTAATTGGGTTCGTATCTTTTACCCGGAGTTTTAGTTGGGTTCGTAGTTTTACGCGGAGTTTTAGTTGTGTTGGTAATTTTACCCGGAGTTTTAGTTGGGTTCATATTTTTACCGGACTTTTTAGTTGGGTTCGTATTTTTTACCCGGAGTTTTAGTTGGGTTCGTATTTTTTATCCGGAGTTTTAGTTGGGTTCGTATTTTTACCCGGAGTTTTAGTTGGGTTCGTATCTTTACCCGGAGTTTTAGTTGGGTTCGTATTTTTTACCTGGACTTTTTAGTTGGGTTAGTATTTTTGCCCGGAGTTTTAGTTGGGTTCGTATTTTTTACCCGGAGTTTTAGTTGGGTTCGTATTTTTTACCCGGAGTTTTAGTTGGGTTCGTATTTTTACCCGGAGTTTGAGTTGGGTTCGCATTTTTACCCGGAGTTTTAGTTGGGTTCGCATTTTTTACCCGGAGTTTTAGTTGGGTTCGTATTTTACCCGGAGTTTTAGTTGGGTTCGTATTTTTACCCGGAGTTTTAGTTGGGTTCGTATTTTTTACCCGGACTTTTTAGTTGGGTTCGTATTTTTACCCGGAGTTTGAGTTGGGTTCGCATTTTTACCCGGAGTTTTAGTTGGGTTCGCATTTTTTACCCGGAGTTTTAGTTGGGTTCGTATTTTACCCGGAGTTTTAGTTGGGTTCGTATTTTTACCCGGAGTTTTAGTTGGGTTCGTATTTTTTACCCGGACTTTTTAGTTGGGTTAGTATTTTTGCCCGGAGTTTTAGTTGGGTTCGTATTTTTGTACCCGGAGATTTAGTTGGGTTCTAACTATTACCCGGACTTTTTTGTTTGGTTCGTATTTTTTACCCGCACTTTTTAGTTGGGTTCGTAATTTTACCCGGAGTTTTAGTTGGGTTCGTAATTTTACCCGGAGTTTTAGTTGGGTTCGTAATTTTACCCGGAGTTTTAGTTGGGTTCGTAATTTTACCCGGAGTTTTACTTGGGTTCGTAATTTTACCCGGACTTTTTAGTTGGGTTCGTATTTTTTACCCGGACTTTTAGTTGGGTTCGTAATTTTACCCGGAGTTTTAGTTGGGTTCGTAATTTTACCCGGAGTTCTAGTTGGGTTCGTAATTTTTACCCGGACTTTTTAGTTGGGTTAGTATTTTTGCCCGGAGTTTTAGTTGGGTTCGTATCTTTTTACCCGGAGTTTTAGTTGGGTTCTAAATATTACCCGGACTTTTTTGTTTGGTTCGTATTTTTTACCCGGAGTTTTAGTTGGGTTCGTAATTTTACCCGCACTTTTTAGTTGGGTTCGTAATTTTACCCGGAGTTTTAGTTGGGTTCGTAATTTTACCCGGAGTTTTAGTTGGGTTCGTAATTTTACCCGGAGTTTTAGTTGGGTTCGTAATTTTACCCGGAGTTTTAGTTGGGTTAGTAATTTTACCCGGACTTTTTATTTGGGTTCGTAATTTTACCCGGACTTTTTAGTTGGGTTCGTAATTTTACCCGGAGTTTTAGTTGGGTTCGTAATTTTACCCGGAGTTTTACTTGGGTTCGCAATTTTACCCGGACTTTTTATTTGGGTTCGTATTTTTTACCCGGACTTTTTGTTGGGTTTGTAATTTTACCCGGAGTTTTAGTTGGGTTCGTAATTTTACCCGGAGTTTTAGTTGGGTTCGTAATTTTACCCGGAGTTTTAGTTGGGTTCGTAATTTTACCCGGAGTTTTAGTTGGGTTCGTAATTTTGCCCGGAGTTTTACTTGGGTTCGTAATTTTACCCGGAGTTTTACTTGGGTTCGTAATTTTACCCGGAGTTTTAGTTGGGTTCCTAATTTTACCCGGAGTTTTAGTTGGGTTCGTAATTTTACCCGGAGTTTTAGTTGGGTTCGTAATTTTATCGGACTTTTTAGTTGGGTTCGTATTTTTACCCGGAGTTTTAGTTGGGTTGGTATTTTTACCCGGAGTTTTAGTTGGGTTCGTATTTTTACCCGGAGTTTTAGTTGGGTTCGTATTTTTACCCGGAGTTTTAGTTGGGTTCGTATTTTTTACCCGGACTTTTTAGTTGGGTTAGTATTTTTGCCCGGAGTTTTAGTTGGGTTCGTATTTTTTAGCCGGAGTTTTAGTTGGGTTCGTATTTTTTACCCGGGGTTTTAGTTGACTTCGTATTTTTACCCGGAGATTTAGTTGGGTTCGTATTTTTACCCGGAGTTTTAGTTGGGTTCGTATTTTTTACCCGGTGTTTTAGTTGGGTTCGTATTTTTACCCGGAGTTTTAGTTGGGTTAGTATTTTTACCCGGAGTTTTAGTTGGGTTCGTATTTTTTACCCGGACTTTTTAGTTGGGTTAGTATTTTTGCCCGGAGTTTTAGTTGGGTTCGTATTTTTTTACCCGGAGTTTTAGTTGGGTTCGTAATTTTACCCGGAGTTTTAGTTGAGTTCGTAATTTTACCCGGAGTTTTAGTTGGGATCGTAATTTTACCCGGACTTTTTAGTTGGGTTCGTAATTTTACCCGGATTTTTTAGTTGGGTTCGTATTTTTTACCCGGACTTTTAGTTGGGTTCGTAATTTTACCCGGAGTTTTAGTTGGGTTCGTAATTTTACCCGGAGTTTTAGTTGGGTTCGTAATTTTACCCGGAGTTTTACTTGGGTTCGTAATTTTACCCGGAGTTTTACTTGGGTTCGTAATTTTACCCGGAGTTTTAGTTGGGTTCGTAATTTTACCCGGAGTTTTAGTTGGGTTCGTAATTTTAACCGGACTTTTTAGTTGGGTTCGTATTTTTTACCCGGACTTTTAGTTGGGTTCGTAATTTTACCCAGAGTTTTAGTTGGGTTCGTAATTTTACCCGGAGTTTTAGTTGAGTTCGTAATTTTACCCGGAGTTTTAGTTGGGTTCGTAATTTTACCCGGACTTTTTAGTTGGGTTCGTAATTTTACCCGGACTTTTTAGTTGGGTTCGTAATTTTACCCGGACTTTTTAGTTGGGTTCGTAATTTTACCCGGACTTTTAGTTGGGTTCGTAATTTTACCCGGACTTTTTAGTTGGGTTCGAATTTTTTACCCGGACTTTTAGTTGGGTTCATAATTTTACCCGGAGTTTTAGTTGGGTTCGTAATTTTACCCGGACTTTTTAGTTGGGTTCGTATTTTTTACCCGGACTTTTAGTTGGGTTCGTAATTTTACCCGGAGTTTTAGTTGGGTTCGTAATTTTACCCGGAGTCTTGAGTTAATAGTTGGGTTCGTATTTTTACCCGGACTTTTAGTTGGGTTCGTAATTTTACCCGGAGTTTTAGTTGGGTTCGTAATTTTACCCGGAGTTTTAGTTGGGTTCGTAATTTTACCCGGAGTTTTACTTGGGTTCGTAATTTTACCCGGAGTTTTACTTGGGTTCGTAATTTTACCCGGAGTTTTAGTTGGGTTCGTAATTTTACCCGGAGCTTTAGTTGGGTTCGTAATTTTACCCGGACTTTTTAGTTGGGTTCGTATTTTTTACCCGGACTTTTAGTTGGGTTCGTAATTTTACCCGGAGTTTTAGTTGGGTTCGTAATTTTACCCGGAGTTGTAACGCCTTTTTTTTCACAAAAATACCAAAGACCTAAAGTCGCCGAAGAAACACCAAAATACCTCGACTTCTACCAAACCTGTGCTGCTCATGCGTTTCTCCCGGATGCTCCGGCCAACCAGGGAGGTGGTCGTGGGACAGTAACCAAACGGTTCCTTGATACGATGTTCTAGGGCGCCACGTCAGTCTTAATCCGTTGGAGAAACAGCACTCGACTACGAAAGTGCAGCTGAAATAAAGGCAACACAGGGAACCAGCAAAGCAAATGTATCTTCAACCAATTTATTAGCCTCCAAACGGCAACGAGGAAATCACCAATATAATTTGCATCGGTATACAGGTACACAATAAATCTTGGTACAGCCAAAAGTACCACGCAGATGCTACGCCGAAGGCTTGCTTATAATTGGGAATGCACACAAACAAAACAATAAAAACTCAAACAATTCAACACACTTAAGGGCTTCGAGCCCAAACCGCAAATCGTAAAGATAAAAAAATAATAATAATAGCGACCGACACGAAGCTTGGCCAAACCGCGCCGCGACTCGCTGTAGATTTGGGTAAAATCCCCAGAAAATTATTGCACCCGACGTCGATGTTGAAAAGTTGATAACAAGAATAACACTAAACTCGGCAAGCGTATATGGGGGCAATCCGTCCCAAAAGACAATTAAATTCCCATCGGCACTCAACTTGGCTACGCCCAATTGAGAAAATACAATAAACTCCGAAGCCACTAACGGCTTCCGTTAAAAATCTTGAACGATCAAAGGAAATTATACCGGTGGATACCAGTTATCCGAATTAAATTCAGAATCCACAAAGATAACTACGGTAACGGGTAATCAAAATTACGAGTACGTAAGGCAAACTCGAAATTACAGAAAAAGGTAATCAATAACACAGACGGGTTGAGCACCGATGGTCCGAGCGATATCTTCGGATAATTAAACACTTAACAATCAATAACACTGAGCTGAAGGCTCCGGAATGGACAACGATTACTAAATCGTAGCCACACTAATCTACTACTAATCAAATGCGCCACCATAAAAAGGTGTGCGAGCGGAAGGCTCCTCGACGGGTAACGATTACACAATCGTAGCGATACTAACTACTAATCAACAAAAGGCACAACCAAAAAAAGATATACGAGCTGCCTGCTCCTTCGAGGGACAACGAGCGTCCGCCACAGCTGATCGGAAAAATATAGGACCTCTGACCTTTATCCGGAGCTTCGAGACACTGTTTGCCACCTACAGACGCTCCGATGCTAGCGTTGGATCCTCCACGACGGATAATAATCACCGCACGTGCCGGTCCCGTCACGGTGCCAACAACTCCGACTCGATATACTTCGAAAAGGTCTCGTACTAGATGTCGAAGGACCTACGCAGGGTCTCTTGCCTCGTACCAGGTGACTACTGACTTACGAAGGGTCTCTCGCTTCGTGCTAGGTGACTACGAACGTTCGAGGGGTCTCCGGCCTCGTATTAGGTGACTACTGACTTACGAAGGGTCTCTCGCTTCGTGCTAGGTGACTACGAACGTTCGAGGGGTCTCCGGCCTCGTATTAGGTGACTACTGACTTACGAAGGGTCTCTCGCTTCGTGCTAGGTGACTACGAACGTTCGAGGGGTCTCCGGCCTCGTATTAGGTGACTAAAAAGAGGAAATAGTCGTAGAATCGACCCACCAATTGCCACCAGACAATCTCATCGAATCTAAAGAGAGCTTACCCAAAAATAGATGGACACTGGGCCTACGTGAACGTGATAGAAGTTCGTTTAAATCCGCACAATGGCGTGGTGGCCAGATTTCCACTAAATCAACAACCTGGACACCTGTTGAAGCCTGGTCGAGATAAATCCGCACTACGGCGATAAGGGGGACCTCCAAACTACCAAAATCCTCTCCTATAATTCTCAACGGGCTTCCAAAAATCTATCACACGTGTACACTCCAAGATGATTGACAAGACAAGACGCCGGAAAAGCACGCTGCAAGCCGCACTACGGCCACGAAAAATAACGGCCGGAAACGCAGAAAAAACGGAAACCTAGAATTTCTGTCGGAATAGGGAAACCAAGGGAAAGTTAAACCAAGTAACAGCGGCGAACTATAGTACAAAGTAAACAACGATTTTGCAAGACAAAATTCCGTGAATCCAAACAGTAAAAACCGTGGGATCTAATTAAATGTAAATGACGGGGGCGTGGCCTCGGCAATTTTGCGCGCGGAAACCCGATGCTAGCAGCGTTTCACACCCTGCCGAGTTCCTGCCGAGCTCCACCAAGTTGCCCTAGACAGCGATAGATGGCGCTACCCATACGGAATATCAAACAAATCACGCAGAACAATTCGCCGCGTTACACTCCCCCTCTCCTCTCACAGAGGAAAATTTCCACGAAAGTTTCCGACCCAGATCCAAAGGAGCGAACCGAACGCATCAAACTGCAAACCCGTGTGTCCAACGATGCCTCCACACCAACAACTCAACTACCAAGCAATAAAAAAGCTTGAGGGGCCAGCACCAGATGCCAAGGCGGTGCAACGACAACAGTAGGGAGGGGAAAAGGTATGGGGAGAGGACAACACAAAAGAAGGAAGGGACGGGCAGTTGCGTAAGATGCGGAAAAGTGCATCAAACCTCGTTCGTACCCATCGACAGCACTGGAAACCAGCAATAACACATAGGGACAGGAACCAAGGAACTCACCACTGCTGCCACCGCACAACCCCAACACCAGGCACCGACGACTCGCGCCCCGAAAACAAAAAATAGAGCTGACCACAGCTCTCAACAAAAAGGGTACCACCCAACAACAAAAAGAAACTACGATAAGCAAGACAAAAACCCAGGGGACACCAGAACAAACCTCTGGGGTGGTGGTACTAACAAACAGAGAAATCCCAAAACTAAGGAAGACGGCCAATCAACCGAAATACCGCCAACCGAAGTATAACGTCAAAATGACGACAAAGCTAACAACCTAGCCGAAATCGTTTTGCAACGATGAGGAGTCCTCACGCATTGTGAGACGCTCCCTTTCCCGATCCCTACAAGAGATGATGGTAGGTGGAAGTCTTCCGTGGCCTTTTACCAGACTCTTACTGGTGGCAGGTTCGCCGTGTCCGTATTCTGTAAGCCCCGGAACACAGAGCGCTGGTGCACAACACTGAAACAACAGCACCTACAAAACAAAACGAAACACAGCAAACCCCAAAATTACCAAGCGCTGGGAAACGCATCAACAACGACCCACAAGGCCACGCTCAACAGGGAGCGAACAATCCGGCACCATGCCACAAATACGCCATCACGGCAGACGCCAACCTCGCCAATCCAGACACGAAGAAGGGTCCTACAAACTAAATAACAACCACGAGCTCCCCGTTCCGTCACGGAAGAAGGCAAAAGGCATGCATAAAATCCGCAGAGCGACAAACCGATCATCTCCTCCAGATCCGAAAAGGGTACACGCACCAACACGGGAATCCACTGGAACTCCTGCAAAACAAAGACATAACAAAACCCACAACACCCGAGAACGAAATTCTATGACAACATAAGTTCGCCAGTCCCAATCAAAGAAGCAAAGCCAAGACCAAAAAAAAAAGAAACTAGACCCAACCGGCAAAGTCCAAGACCTAATTAGCTCCTCCTAATTAATGATTAATGGCCCCACGTTGGGCGCCAATGTAACGCCTTTTTTTTCACAAAAATACCAAAGACCTAAAGTCGCCGAAGAAACACCAAAATACCTCGACTTCTACCAAACCTGTGCTGCTCATGCGTTTCTCCCGGATGCTCCGGCCAACCAGGGAGGTGGTCGTGGGACAGTAACCAAACGGTTCCTTGATACGATGTTCTAGGGCGCCACGTCAGTCTTAATCCGTTGGAGAAACAGCACTCGACTACGAAAGTGCAGCTGAAATAAAGGCAACACAGGGAACCAGCAAAGCAAATGTATCTTCAACCAATTTATTAGCCTCCAAACGGCAACGAGGAAATCACCAATATAATTTGCATCGGTATACAGGTACACAATAAATCTTGGTACAGCCAAAAGTACCACGCAGATGCTACGCCGAAGGCTTGCTTATAATTGGGAATGCACACAAACAAAACAATAAAAACTCAAACAATTCAACACACTTAAGGGCTTCGAGCCCAAACCGCAAATCGTAAAGATAAAAAAATAATAATAATAGCGACCGACACGAAGCTTGGCCAAACCGCGCCGCGACTCGCTGTAGATTTGGGTAAAATCCCCAGAAAATTATTGCACCCGACGTCGATGTTGAAAAGTTGATAACAAGAATAACACTAAACTCGGCAAGCGTATATGGGGGCAATCCGTCCCAAAAGACAATTAAATTCCCATCGGCACTCAACTTGGCTACGCCCAATTGAGAAAATACAATAAACTCCGAAGCCACTAACGGCTTCCGTTAAAAATCTTGAACGATCAAAGGAAATTATACCGGTGGATACCAGTTATCCGAATTAAATTCAGAATCCACAAAGATAACTACGGTAACGGGTAATCAAAATTACGAGTACGTAAGGCAAACTCGAAATTACAGAAAAAGGTAATCAATAACACAGACGGGTTGAGCACCGATGGTCCGAGCGATATCTTCGGATAATTAAACACTTAACAATCAATAACACTGAGCTGAAGGCTCCGGAATGGACAACGATTACTAAATCGTAGCCACACTAATCTACTACTAATCAAATGCGCCACCATAAAAAGGTGTGCGAGCGGAAGGCTCCTCGACGGGTAACGATTACACAATCGTAGCGATACTAACTACTAATCAACAAAAGGCACAACCAAAAAAAGATATACGAGCTGCCTGCTCCTTCGAGGGACAACGAGCGTCCGCCACAGCTGATCGGAAAAATATAGGACCTCTGACCTTTATCCGGAGCTTCGAGACACTGTTTGCCACCTACAGACGCTCCGATGCTAGCGTTGGATCCTCCACGACGGATAATAATCACCGCACGTGCCGGTCCCGTCACGGTGCCAACAACTCCGACTCGATATACTTCGAAAAGGTCTCGTACTAGATGTCGAAGGACCTACGCAGGGTCTCTTGCCTCGTACCAGGTGACTACTGACTTACGAAGGGTCTCTCGCTTCGTGCTAGGTGACTACGAACGTTCGAGGGGTCTCCGGCCTCGTATTAGGTGACTACTGACTTACGAAGGGTCTCTCGCTTCGTGCTAGGTGACTACGAACGTTCGAGGGGTCTCCGGCCTCGTATTAGGTGACTACTGACTTACGAAGGGTCTCTCGCTTCGTGCTAGGTGACTACGAACGTTCGAGGGGTCTCCGGCCTCGTATTAGGTGACTAAAAAGAGGAAATAGTCGTAGAATCGACCCACCAATTGCCACCAGACAATCTCATCGAATCTAAAGAGAGCTTACCCAAAAATAGATGGACACTGGGCCTACGTGAACGTGATAGAAGTTCGTTTAAATCCGCACAATGGCGTGGTGGCCAGATTTCCACTAAATCAACAACCTGGACACCTGTTGAAGCCTGGTCGAGATAAATCCGCACTACGGCGATAAGGGGGACCTCCAAACTACCAAAATCCTCTCCTATAATTCTCAACGGGCTTCCAAAAATCTATCACACGTGTACACTCCAAGATGATTGACAAGACAAGACGCCGGAAAAGCACGCTGCAAGCCGCACTACGGCCACGAAAAATAACGGCCGGAAACGCAGAAAAAACGGAAACCTAGAATTTCTGTCGGAATAGGGAAACCAAGGGAAAGTTAAACCAAGTAACAGCGGCGAACTATAGTACAAAGTAAACAACGATTTTGCAAGACAAAATTCCGTGAATCCAAACAGTAAAAACCGTGGGATCTAATTAAATGTAAATGACGGGGGCGTGGCCTCGGCAATTTTGCGCGCGGAAACCCGATGCTAGCAGCGTTTCACACCCTGCCGAGTTCCTGCCGAGCTCCACCAAGTTGCCCTAGACAGCGATAGATGGCGCTACCCATACGGAATATCAAACAAATCACGCAGAACAATTCGCCGCGTTACAGAGTTTTAGTTGAGTTCGTAATTTTACCCGGAGTTTTAGTTGGGTTCGTAATTTTACCCGGACTTTTTAGTTGGGTTCGTAATTTTACCCGGACTTTTTAGTTGGGTTCGTATTTTTTACCCGGAGTTTTAGTTGGGTTCGTAATTTTACCCGGAGTTTTAGTTGGGTTCGTAATTTTACCCTGACTTTTTAGTTGGGTTCGTATTTTTTACCCGGACTTTTAGTTGGGTTCGTAATTTTACACGGAGTTTTAGTTGGGTTCGTAATTTTACCCGGACTTTTTAGTTGGGTTCGTATTTTTTACCCGGACTTTTAGTTGGGTTCGTAATTTTACCCGGACGTTTTAGTTGGGTTCGTAATTTTACCCGGACTTTTTAGTTGGGTTCGTAATTTTACCCGGATTTTTTAGTTGGGTTCGTAATTTTACCCGGAGTTTTAGTTGGGTTCGTAATTTTACCCGGAGTTTTAGTTGGGTTCGTAATTTTACCCGGAGTTTTAGTTGGGTTCGTAATTTTACCCGGAGTTTTAGTTGGGTTCGTATTTTTACCCGGAGTTTTAGTTGGGTTCGTATTTTTTACCCGGACTTTTTAGTTGGGTTCGTATTTTTTACCCGGACTTTTAGTTGGGTTCGTAATTTTACCCGGACTTTTTAGTTGGGTTCGTAATTTTACCCGGACTTTTTAGTTGGGTTCGTAATTTTACCCGGACTTTTTAGTTGGGTTCGTAATTTTACCCGGAGTTTTAGTTGGGTTCGTAATTTTACCCGGAGTTTTAGTTGGGTTCGTATTTTTACCCGGAGTTTTAGTTGGGTTCGTAATTTTACCCGGAGCTTTAGTTGGGTTCGTAATTTTACCCGGACTTTTTAGTTGGGTTCGTATTTTTTACCCGGACTTTTAGTTGGGTTCGTAATTTTACCCGGAGTTTTAGTTGGGTTCGTAATTTTACCCGGAGTTTTAGTTGAGTTCGTAATTTTACCCGGAGTTTTAGTTGGGTTCGTAATTTTACCCGGACTTTTTAGTTGGGTTCGTAATTTTACCCGGACTTTTTAGTTGGGTTCGTATTTTTTACCCGGAGTTTTAGTTGGGTTCGTAATTTTACCCGGAGTTTTAGTTGGGTTCGTAATTTTACCCTGACTTTTTAGTTGGGTTCGTATTTTTTACCCGGACTTTTAGTTGGGTTCGTAATTTTACACGGAGTTTTAGTTGGGTTCGTAATTTTACCCGGACTTTTTAGTTGGGTTCGTATTTTTTACCCGGACTTTTAGTTGGGTTCGTAATTTTACCCGGACTTTTTAGTTGGGTTCGTAATTTTACCCGGAGTTTTAGTTGGGTTCGCAATTTTACCCGGAGTTTTAGTTGGGTTCTTAATTTTACCCGGAGTTTTAGTTGGGTTCGTATTTTTACCCGGAGTTTTAGTTGGGTTCGTATTTTTTACCCGGACTTTTAGTTGGGTTCGTAATTTTACCCGGACTTTTTAGTTGGGTTCGTAATTTTACCCGGACTTTTTAGTTGGGTTCGTAATTTTACCCGGACTTTTTAGTTGGGTTCGTAATTTTACCCGGAGTTTTAGTTGGGTTCGTAATTTTACCCGGAGTTTTAGTTGGGTTCGTATTTTTACCCGGAGTTTTAGTTGGGTTCGTAATTTTACCCGGAGCTTTAGTTGGGTTCGTAATTTTACCCGAACTTTTTAGTTGGGTTCGTATTTTTTACCCGGACTTTTAGTTGGGTTCGTAATTTTACCCGGAGTTTTAGTTGGGTTCGTAATTTTACCCGGAGTTTTAGTTGAGTTCGTAATTTTACCCGGAGTTTTAGTTGGGTTCGTAATTTTACCCGGACTTTTTAGTTGGGTTCGTAATTTTACCCGGACTTTTTAGTTGGGTTCGTATTATTTACCCGGAGTTTTAGTTGGGTTCGTAATTTTACCCGGAGTTTTAGTTGGGTTCGTAATTTTACCCTGACTTTTTAGTTGGCTTCGTATTTTTTACCCGGACTTTTAGTTGGGTTCGTAATTTTACACGGAGTTTTAGTTGGGTTCGTAATTTTACCCGGACTTTTTAGTTGGGTTCGTAATTTTACCCGGAGTTTTACTTGGGTTCGTAATTTTACCCGGAGTTTTAGTTGGGTTCGTAATTTTACCCGGTGTTTTAGTTGGGTTCGTAATTTTACCCGGAGTTTTAGTTGGGTTCGTAATTTTACCCGGAGTTTTAGTTGAGTTCGTAATTTTACCCGGAGTTTTAGTTGGGTTCGTAATTTTACCCGGACTTTTTAGTTGGGTTCGTAATTTTACCCGGACTTTTTAGTTGGGTTCGTAATTTTACCCGGACTTTTTAGTTGGGTTCGTAATTTTACCCGGAGTTTTAGTTGGGTTCGTAATTTTACCCGGACTTTTTAGTTGGGTTCGAATTTTTTACCCGGACTTTTAGTTGGGTTCATAATTTTACCCAGAGTTTTAGTTGGGTTCGTAATTTTACCCGGACTTTTTAGTTGGGTTCGAATTTTTTACCCGGACTTTTAGTTGGGTTCATAATTTTACCCAGAGTTTTAGTTGAGTTCGTAATTTTACCCGGAGTTTTAGTTGGGTTCGTAATTTTACCCGGACTTTTTAGTTGGGTTCGTAATTTTACCCGGACTTTTTAGTTGGGTTCGTAATTTTACCCGGACTTTTTAGTTGGGTTCGTAATTTTACCCGGAGTTTTAGTTGAGTTCGTAATTTTACCCGGAGTTTTAGTTGGGTTCGTAATTTTACCCGGACTTTTTAGTTGGGTTCGTAATTTTACCCTGACTTTTTAGTTGGGTTCGTATTTTTTACCCGGACTTTTAGTTGGGTTCGTAATTTTACACGGAGTTTTAGTTGGGTTCGTAATTTTACCCGGACTTTTTAGTTGGGTTCGTATTTTTTACCCGGACTTTTAGTTGGGTTCGTAATTTTACCCGGACTTTTTAGTTGGGTTCGTAATTTTACCCGGACTTTTTAGTTGGGTTCGTAATTTTACCCGGACTTTTTAGTTGGGTTCGTAATTTTACCCGGAGTTTTAGTTGGGTTCGTAATTTTACCCGGAGTTTTAGTTGGGTTCGTAATTTTACCCGGAGTTTTAGTTGGGTTCGTAATTTTACCCGGAGTTTTAGTTGGGTTCGTATTTTTACCCGGAGTTTTAGTTGGGTTCGTATTTTTTACCCGGACTTTTTAGTTGGGTTCGTATTTTTTACCCGGACTTTTAGTTGGGTTCGTAATTTTACCCGGACTTTTTAGTTGGGTTCGTAATTTTACCCGGACTTTTTAGTTGGGTTCGTAATTTTACCCGGACTTTTTAGTTGGGTTCGTAACTTTACCCGGAGTTTTAGTTGGGTTCGTAATTTTACCCGGAGTTTTAGTTGGGTTCGTATTTTTACCCGGAGTTTTAGTTGGGTTCGTAATTTTACCCGGAGCTTTAGTTGGGTTCGTAATTTTACCCGGACTTTTTAGTTGGGTTCGTATTTTTTACCCGGACTTTTAGTTGGGTTCGTAATTTTACCCGGAGTTTTAGTTGGGTTCGTAATTTTACCCGGAGTTCTAGTTGAGTTCGTAATTTTACCCGGAGTTTTAGTTGGGTTCGTAATTTTACCCGGACTTTTTAGTTGGGTTCGTAATTTTACCCGGACTTTTTAGTTGGGTTCGTATTTTTTACCCGGAGTTTTAGTTGGGTTCGTAATTTTACCCGGAGTTTTAGTTGGGTTCGTAATTTTACCCTGACTTTTTAGTTGGGTTCGTATTTTTTACCCGGACTTTTAGTTGGGTTCGTAATTTTACACGGAGTTTTAGTTGGGTTCGTAATTTTACCCGGACTTTTTAGTTGGGTTCGTATTTTTTACCCGGACTTTTAGTTGGGTTCGTAATTTTACCCGGACTTTTTAGTTCGGTTCGTAATTTTACCCGGACTTTTTAGTTGGGTTCGTAATTTTACCCGGAGTTTTAGTTGGGTTCGTAATTTTACCCGGAGTTTTAGTTGGGTTCGCAATTTTACCCGGAGTTTTAGTTGGGTTCGTAATTTTACCCGGAGTTTTAGTTGGGTTCGTAATTTTACCCGGACTTTTTAGTTGGGTTCGTAATTTTACCCGGACTTTTTAGTTGGGTTCGTAATTTTACCCGGAGTTTTAGTTGGGTTCGTAATTTTACCCGGAGTTTTAGTTGGGTTCGTATTTTTACCCGGAGTTTTAGTTGGGTTCGTAATTTTACCCGGAGCTTTAGTTGGGTTCGTAATTTTACCCGGAGTTTTAGTTGGGTTCGTAATTTTACCCGGAGTTTTAGTTGGGTTCGTAATTTTACCCGGAGTTTTACTTGGGTTCGTAATTTTACCCGGAGTTTTACTTGGGTTCGTAATTTTACCCGGAGTTTTAGTTGGGTTCGTAATTTTACCCGGAGCTTTAGTTGGGTTCGTATTTTTACCCGGAGTTTTAGTTGGGTTCGTATTTTTTACCCGGACTTTTTAGTTGGGTTCGTATTTTTTACCCGGACTTTTAGTTGGGTTCGTAATTTTACCCGGAGTTTTAGTTGGGTTCGTAATTTTACCCGGAGTTTTAGTTGAGTTCGTAATTTTACCCGGAGTTTTAGTTGGGTTCGTAATTTTACCCGGACTTTTTAGTTGGGTTCGTAATTTTACCCGGACTTTTTAGTTGGGTTCGTATTTTTTACCCGGAGTTTTAGTTGGGTTCGTAATTTTACCCGGAGTTTTAGTTGGGTTCGTAATTTTACCCTGACTTTTTAGTTGGGTTCGTATTTTTTACCCGGACTTTTAGTTGGGTTCGTAATTTTACACGGAGTTTTAGTTGGGTTCGTAATTTTACCCGGACTTTTTAGTTGGGTTCGTATTTTTTACCCGGACTTTTAGTTGGGTTCGTAATTTTACCCGGACTTTTTAGTTGGGTTCGTAATTTTACCCGGACTTTTTAGTTGGGTTCGTAATTTTACCCGGACTTTTTAGTTGGGTTCGTAATTTTACCCGGAGTTTTAGTTGGGTTCGTAATTTTACCCGGAGTTTTAGTTGGGTTCGTAATTTTACCCGGAGTTTTAGTTGGGTTCGTAATTTTACCCGGAGTTTTAGTTGGGTTCGTATTTTTACCCGGAGTTTTAGTTGGGTTCGTATTTTTTACCCGGACTTTTTAGTTGGGTTCGTATTTTTTACCCGGACTTTTAGTTGGGTTCGTAATTTTACCCGGACTTTTTAGTTGGGTTCGTAATTTTACCCGGACTTTTTAGTTGGGTTCGTAATTTTACCCGGACTTTTTAGTTGGGTTCGTAATTTTACCCGGAGTTTTAGTTGGGTTCGTAATTTTACCCGGAGTTTTAGTTGGGTTCGTATTTTTACCCGGAGTTTTAGTTGGGTTCGTAATTTTACCCGGAGCTTTAGTTGGGTTCGTAATTTTACCCGGACTTTTTAGTTGGGTTCGTATTTTTTACCCGGACTTTTAGTTGGGTTCGTAATTTTACCCGGAGTTTTAGTTGGGTTCGTAATTTTACCCGGAGTTCTAGTTGAGTTCGTAATTTTACCCGGAGTTTTAGTTGGGTTCGTAATTTTACCCGGACTTTTTAGTTGGGTTCGTAATTTTACCCGGACTTTTTAGTTGGGTTCGTATTTTTTACCCGGAGTTTTAGTTGGGTTCGTAATTTTACCCGGAGTTTTAGTTGGGTTCGTAATTTTACCCTGACTTTTTAGTTGGGTTCGTATTTTTTACCCGGACTTTTAGTTGGGTTCGTAATTTTACACGGAGTTTTAGTTGGGTTCGTAATTTTACCCGGACTTTTTAGTTGGGTTCGTATTTTTTACCCGGACTTTTAGTTGGGTTCGTAATTTTACCCGGACTTTTTAGTTCGGTTCGTAATTTTACCCGGACTTTTTAGTTGGGTTCGTAATTTTACCCGGAGTTTTAGTTGGGTTCGTAATTTTACCCGGAGTTTTAGTTGGGTTCGCAATTTTACCCGGAGTTTTAGTTGGGTTCGTAATTTTACCCGTAGTTTTAGTTGGGTTCGTAATTTTACCCGGACTTTTTAGTTGGGTTCGTAATTTTACCCGGACTTTTTAGTTGGGTTCGTAATTTTACCCAGACTTTTTAGTTGGGTTCGTAATTTTACCCGGAGTTTTAGTTGGGTTCGTAATTTTACCCGGAGTTTTAGTTGGGTTCGTATTTTTACCCGGAGTTTTAGTTGGGTTCGTAATTTTACCCGGAGCTTTAGTTGGGTTCGTAATTTTACCCGGACTTTTTAGTTGGGTTCGTATTTTTTACCCGGACTTTTAGTTGGGTTCGTAATTTTACCAGGAGTTTTAGTTGGGTTCGTAATTTTACCCGGAGTTTTAGTTGAGTTCGTAATTTTACCCGGATTTTTAGTTGGGTTCGTAATTTTACCCGGACTTTTTAGTTGGGTTCGTAATTTTACCCGGACTTTTTAGTTGGGTTCGTAATTTTACCCGGAGTTTTAGTTGGGTTCGTAATTTTACCCGGAGTTTTAGTTGGGTTCGTATTTTTACCCGGAGTTTTATTTGGGTTCGTAATTTTACCCGGAGCTTTAGTTGGGTTCGTAATTTTACCCGGACTTTTTAGTTGGGTTCGTATTTTTTACCCGGACTTTTAGTTGGGTTCGTAATTTTACCAGGAGTTTTAGTTGGGTTCGTAATTTTACCCGGAGTTTTAGTTGAGTTCGTAATTTTACCCGGAGTTTTAGTTGGGTTCGTAATTTTACCCGGACTTTTTAGTTGGGTTCGTAATTTTACCCGGACTTTTTAGTTGGGTTCGTATTTTTTACCCGGAGTTTTAGTTGGGTTCGTAATTTTACCCGGAGTTTTAGTTGGGTTCGTAATTTTACCCTGACTTTTTAGTTGGGTTCGTATTTTTTACCCGGACTTTTAGTTGGGTTCGTAATTTTACACGGAGTTTTAGTTGGGTTCGTAATTTTACCCGGACTTTTTAGTTGGGTTCGTATTTTTTACCCGGACTTTTAGTTGGGTTCGTAATTTTACCCGGACTTTTTAGTTGGGTTCGTAATTTTACCCGGACTTTTTAGTTGGGTTCGTAATTTTACCCGGACTTTTTAGTTGGGTTCGTAATTTTACCCGGAGTTTTAGTTGGGTTCGTAATTTTACCCGGAGTTTTAGTTGGGTTCGTAATTTTACCCGGAGTTTCAGTTGGGTTCGTAATTTTACCCGGAGTTTTAGTTGGGTTCGTATTTTTACCCGGAGTTTTAGTTGGGTTCGTATTTTTTACCCGGACTTTTTAGTTGGGTTCGTATTTTTTACCCGGACTTTTAGTTGGGTTCGTAATTTTACCCGGACTTTTTAGTTGGGTTCGTAATTTTACCCGGACTTTTTAGTTGGGTTCGTAATTTTACCCGGACTTTTTAGTTGGGTTCGTAATTTTACCCGGAGTTTTAGTTGGGTTCGTAATTTTACCCGGAGTTTTAGTTGGGTTCGTATTTTTACCCGGAGTTTTAGTTGGGTTCGTAATTTTACCCGGAGCTTTAGTTGGGTTCGTAATTTTACCCGGACTTTTTAGTTGGGTTCGTATTTTTTACCCGGACTTTTAGTTGGGTTCGTAATTTTACCCGGAGTTTTAGTTGGGTTCGTAATTTTACTTGGAGTTTTAGTTGAGTTCGTAATTTTACCCGGAGTTTTAGTTGGGTTCGTAATTTTACCCGGACTTTTTAGTTGGGTTCGTAATTTTACCCGGACTTTTTAGTTGGGTTCGTATTTTTTACCCGGAGTTTTAGTTGGGTTCTAAATGTTACCCGGACTTTTTTGTTTGGTTCGTATTTTTTACCCGGAGTTTTAGTTGGGTTCGTAATTTTACCCGGACTTTTTAGTTGGGTTCGTAATTTTACCCGGAGTTTTAGTTGAGTTCGTATTTTTACCCGGAGTTTTAGTTGTGTTGGTAATTTTACCCGGACTTTTAGTTGGGTTCGTAATTTTACCCGGAGTTTTTGTTGGGTTCGTAATTTTACCCGGAGTTTTAGTTGAGTTCGTAATTTTACCCGGAGTTTTAGTTGGGTTCGTAATTTTACCCGGACTTTTTATTTGGGTTCGTAATTTTACCCGGACTGTTTAGTTGGGTTCGTAATTTTACCCGGAGTTTTAGTTGGGTTCGTAATTTTACCCGGAGTTTTACTTGGGTTCGTAATTTTACCCGGACTTTTTAGTTGGGTTCGTATTTTTTACCCGGACTTTTAGTTGGGTTCGTAATTTTACCCGGACTTTTTAGTTGGGTTCGTATTTTTTACCCGGACTTTTAGTTGGGTTCGTAATTTTACCCGGAGTTTTAGTTGGGTTCGTAATTTTACCCGGTGTTTCACTTGGGTTCGTAATTTCACCCGGACTTTTTAGTTGGGTTCGTATTTTTTACCCGGACTTTTAGTTGGGTTTGTAATTTTACCCGGACTTTTTAGTTGGGTTCGTATTTTTTACCCGGACTTTTAGTTGGGTTCGTAATTTTACCCGGAGTTTTAGTTGGGTTCGTAATTTTACCCGGAGTTTTACTTGGGTTCGTAATTTTACCCGGACTTTTTAGTTGGGTTCGTATTTTTTACCCGGAGTTTTAGTTGGGTTCGTAATTTTACCCGGACGTTTTAGTTGGGTTCGTATTTTTACCCGGAGTTTTAGTTGGGTTCGTATTTTTTACCCGGACTTTTTAGTTGGGTTAGTATTTTTGCCCGGAGTTTTAGTTGGGTTCGTATTTTTACCCGGAGTTTTAGTTGGGTTCGTAGTTTTACCCGGAGTTTTAGTTGGGTTCGTATTTTTTACCCGGACTTTTTAGTTGGGTTAGTATTTTTGCCCGGAGTTTTAGTTGGGTTCGTATTTTTTACCCGGAGTTTTAGTTGGGTTCGTATTTTTTACCCGGAGTTTTAGTTGGGTTCGTATTTTTACCCGGAGTTTTAGTTGGGTTCGCATTTTTACCCGGAGTTTTAGTTGGGTTCGTATTTTTTACCCGGAGTTTTAGTTGGGTTCGTATTTTTACCCGGAGTTTTAGTTGGGTTCGTATTTTTACCCGGAGTTTTAGTTGGGTTCGTATTTTTTACCCGGACTTTTTAGTTGGGTTAGTATTTTTGCCCGGAGTTTTAGTTGGGTTCGTATTTTTTTACCCGGAGTTTTAGTTGGGTTCTAAATGTTACCCGGACTTTTTTGTTTGATTCGTATTTTTTACCCGGAGTTTTAGTTGGGTTCGTAATTTTACCCGCACTTTTTAGTTGGGTTCGTAATTTTACCCGGAGTTTTAGTTGGGTTCGTAATTTTACCCGGAGTTTTAGTTGGGTTCGTAATTTTACCCGGAGTTTTAGTTGGGTTCGTAATTTTACCCGGAGTTTTACTTGGGTTCGTAATTTTACCCGGACTTTTTAGTTGGGTTCGTATTTTTTACCCGGACTTTTAGTTGGGTTCGTAATTTTACCCGGAGTTTTAGTTGGGTTCGTAATTTTACCCGGAGTTTTAGTTGGGTTCGTAATTTTACCCGGAGTTTTAGTTGGGTTCGTATTTTTTACCCGGAGTTTTAATTGGGTTCGTATCTTTTACCCGGAGTTTTAGTTGGGTTCGTATTTTTACCCGGAGTTTTAGTTGTGTTGGTAATTTTACCCGGAGTTTTAGTTGGGTTCGTATTTTTTACCCGGAGTTTTAGTTGGGTTCGTATTTTTACCCGGAGTTTTAGTTGGGTTCGTATCCTTAGCCGGAGTTTTAGTTGGGTGCGTATTTTTTACCCGGACTTTTTAGTTGGGTTAGTATTTTTGCCCGGAGTTTTAGTTGGGTTCGTATTTTTTACCCGGAGTTTTAGTTGGGTTTGTATTTTTTACCCGGAGTTTTAGTTGGGTTCGTATTTTTACCCGGAGGTTTAGTTGGGTTCGTATTTTTACCCGGAGTTTTAGTTGGGTTCGTAATTTTACCCGGAGTTTTAGTTGGGTTCGTATTTTTACCCGGAGTTTTAGTTGGGTTCGTATTTTTTACCCGGACTTTTTAGTTGGGTTCGTATTTTTTACCCGGACTTTTAGTTGGGTTCGTAATTTTACCCGGAGTTTTAGTTGGGTTCGTAATTTTACTTGGAGTTTTAGTTGAGTTCGTAATTTTACCCGGAGTTTTAGTTGGGTTCGTAATTTTACCCGGACTTTTTAGTTGGGTTCGTAATTTTACCCGGACTTTTTAGTTGGGTTCGTATTTTTTACCCGGAGTTTTAGTTGGGTTCGTAATTTTACCCGGAGTTTTAGTTGGGTTCGTAATTTTACCCTGACTTTTTAGTTGGGTTCGTATTTTTTACCCGGACTTTTAGTTGGGTTCGTAATTTTACACGGAGTTTTAGTTGGGTTCGTAATTTTACCCGGACTTTTTAGTTGGGTTCGTATTTTTTACCCGGACTTTTAGTTGGGTTCGTAATTTTACCCGGACTTTTTAGTTGGGTTCGTAATTTTACCCGGACTTTTTAGTTGGGTTCGTAATTTTACCCGGACTTTTTAGTTGGTTTCGTAATTTTACCCGGAGTTTTAGTTGGGTTCGTAATTTTACCCGGAGTTTTAGTTGGGTTCGTAATTTTACCCGGAGTTTTAGTTGGGTTCGTAATTTTACCCGGAGTTTTAGTTGGGTTCGTATTTTTACCCGGAGTTTTAGTTGGGTTCGTATTTTTTACCCGGACTTTTTAGTTGGGTTCGTATTTTTTACCCGGACTTTTAGTTGGGTTCGTAATTTTACCCGGACTTTTTAGTTGGGTTCGTAATTTTACCCGGACTTTTTAGTTGGGGTCGTAATTTTACCCGGACTTTTTAGTTGGGTTCGTAATTTTACCCGGAGTTTTAGTTGGGTTCGTAATTTTACCCGGAGTTTTAGTTGGGTTCGTATTTTTACCCGGAGTTTTAGTTGGGTTCGTAATTTTACCCGGAGCTTTAGTTGGGTTCGTAATTTTACCCGGACTTTTTAGTTGGGTTCGTATTTTTTACCCGGACTTTTAGTTGGGTTCGTAATTTTACCCGGAGTTTTAGTTGGGTTCGTAATTTTACCCGGAGTTTTAGTTGAGTTCGTAATTTTACCCGGAGTTTTAGTTGGGTTCGTAATTTTACCCGGACTTTTTAGTTGGGTTCGTAATTTTACCCGGACTTTTTAGTTGGGTTCGTATTTTTTACCCGGAGTTTTAGTTGGGTTCGTAATTTTACCCGGAGTTTTAGTTGGGTTCGTAATTTTACCCTGACTTTTTAGTTGGGTTCGTATTTTTTACCCGGACTTTTAGTTGGGTTCGTAATTTTACACGGAGTTTTAGTTGGGTTCGTAATTTTACCCGGACTTTTTAGTTGGGTTCGTATTTTTTACCCGGACTTTTAGTTGGGTTCGTAATTTTACCCGAACTTTTTAGTTGGGTTCGTAATTTTACCCGGACTTTTTAGTTGGGTTCGTAATTTTACCCGGACTTTTTAGTTGGGTTCGTAATTTTACCCGGAGTTTTAGTTGGGTTCGTAATTTTACCCGGAGTTTTAGTTGGGTTCGTAATTTTACCCGGAGTTTTAGTTGGGTTCGTAATTTTACCCGGAGTTTTAGTTGGGTTCGTATTTTTACCCGGAGTTTTAGTTGGGTTCGTGTTTTTTACCCGGACTTTTTAGTTGGGTTCGTATTTTTTACCCGGACTTTTAGTTGGGTTCGTAATTTTACCCGGACTTTTTAGTTGGGTTCGTAATTTTACCCGTACTTTTTAGTTGGGTTCGTAATTTTACCCGGACTTTTTAGTTGGGTTCGTAATTTTACCCGGAGTTTTAGTTGGGTTCGTAATTTTACCCGGAGTTTTAGTTGGGTTCGTATTTTTACCCGGAGTTTTAGTTGGGTTCGTAATTTTACCCGGACTTTTTAGTTGGGTTCGTAATTTTACCCGGAGCTTTAGTTGGGTTCGTAATTTTACCCGGACTTTTTAGTTGGGTTCGTATTTTTTACCCGGACTTTTAGTTGGGTTCGTAATTTTACCCGGAGTTTTAGTTGGGTTCGTAATTTTACCCGGAGTCTTGAGTTAATAGTTGGGTTCGTATTTTTAGCCGGACTTTTAGTTGGGTTCGTAATTTTACCCGGAGTTTTAGTTGGGTTCGTAATTTTACCCGGAGTTTTAGTTGGGTTCGTAATTTTACCCGGAGTTTTACTTGGGTTCGTAATTTTACCCGGAGTTTTACTTGGGTTCGTAATTTTACCCGGAGTTTTAGTTGGGTTCGTAACTTTACCCGGAGCTTTAGTTGGGTTCGTAATTTTACCCGGACTTTTTAGTTGGGTTCGTATTTTTTACCCGGACTTTTAGTTGGGTTCGTAATTTTACCCGGAGTTTTAGTTGGGTTCGTAATTTTATCCGGAGTTTTAGTTGAGTTCGTAATTTTACCCGGAGTTTTAGTTGGGTTCGTAATTTTACCCGGACTTTTTAGTTGGGTTCGTAATTTTACCCGGACTTTTTAGTTGGGTTCGTATTTTTTACCCGGAGTTTTAGTTGGGTTCGTAATTTTACCCGGAGTTTTAGTTGGGTTCGTAATTTTACCCTGACTTTTTAGTTGGGTTCGTATTTTTTACCCGGACTTTTAGTTGGGTTCGTAATTTTACACGGAGTTTTAGTTGGGTTCGTAATTTTACCCGGACTTTTTAGTTGGGTTCGTATTTTTTACCCGGACTTTTAGTTGGGTTCGTAATTTTACCCGGACTTTTTAGTTGGGTTCGTAATTTTACCCGGACTTTTTAGTTGGGTTCGTAATTTTACCCGGACTTTTTAGTTGGGTTCGTAATTTTACCCGGAGTTTTAGTTGGGTTCGTAATTTTACCCGGACTTTTTAGTTGGGTTCGTAATTTTACCCGGACTTTTTAGTTGGGGTCGTAATTTTACCCGGACTTTTTAGTTGGGTTCGTAATTTTACCCGGAGTTTTAGTTGGGTTCGTAATTTTACCCGGAGTTTTAGTTGGGTTCGTATTTTTACCCGGAGTTTTAGTTGGGTTCGTAATTTTACCCGGACTTTTTAGTTGGGTTCGTATTTTTTACCCGGACTTTTAGTTGGGTTCGTAATTTTACCCGGACTTTTTAGTTGGGTTCGTAATTTTACCCGGACTTTTTAGTTGGGTTCGTAATTTTACCCGGACTTTTTAGTTGGTTTCGTAATTAACCCGGAGTTTTAGTTGGGTTCGTAATTTTACCCGGAGTTTTAGTTGGGTTCGTAATTTTACCCGGAGTTTTAGTTGGGTTCGTAATTTTACCCGGAGTTTTAGTTGGGTTCGTATTTTTACCCGGAGTTTTAGTTGGGTTCGTATTTTTTACCCGGACTTTTTAGTTGGGTTCGTATTTTTTACCCGGACTTTTAGTTGGGTTCGTAATTTTACCCGGACTTTTTAGTTGGGTTCGTAATTTTACCCGGACTTTTTAGTTGGGGTCGTAATTTTACCCGGACTTTTTAGTTGGGTTCGTAATTTTACCCGGAGTTTTAGTTGGGTTCGTAATTTTACCCGGAGTTTTAGTTGGGTTCGTATTTTTACCCGGAGTTTTAGTTGGGTTCGTAATTTTACCCGGAGCTTTAGTTGGGTTCGTAATTTTACCCGGACTTTTTAGTTGGGTTCGTATTTTTTACCCGGACTTTTAGTTGGGTTCGTAATTTTACCCGGAGTTTTAGTTGGGTTCGTAATTTTACCCGGAGTTTTAGTTGAGTTCGTAATTTTACCCGGAGTTTTAGTTGGGTTCGTAATTTTACCCGGACTTTTTAGTTGGGTTCGTAATTTTACCCGGACTTTTTAGTTGGGTTCGTATTTTTTACCCGGAGTTTTAGTTGGGTTCGTAATTTTACCCGGAGTTTTACTTGGGTTCGTAATTTTACCCGGAGTTTTACTTGGGTTCGTAATTTTACCCGGAGTTTTAGTTGGGTTCGTAACTTTACCCGGAGCTTTAGTTGGGTTCGTAATTTTACCCGGACTTTTTAGTTGGGTTCGTATTTTTTACCCGGACTTTTAGTTGGGTTCGTAATTTTACCCGGAGTTTTAGTTGGGTTCGTAATTTTACCCGGAGTTTTAGTTGAGTTCGTAATTTTACCCGGAGTTTTAGTTGGGTTCGTAATTTTACCCGGACTTTTTAGTTGGGTTCGTAATTTTACCCGGACTTTTTAGTTGGGTTCGTATTTTTTACCCGGAGTTTTAGTTGGGTTCGTAATTTTACCCGGAGTTTTAGTTGGGTTCGTATTTTTACCCGGAGTTTTAGTTGGGTTCGTATTTTTTACCCGGACTTTTTAGTTGGGTTCGTATTTTTTACCCGGACTTTTAGTTGGGTTCGTAATTTTACCCGGACTTTTTAGTTGGGTTCGTAATTTTACCCGTACTTTTTAGTTGGGTTCGTAATTTTACCCGGACTTTTTAGTTGGGTTCGTAATTTTACCCGGAGTTTTAGTTGGGTTCGTAATTTTACCCGGAGTTTTAGTTGGGTTCGTATTTTTACCCGGAGTTTTAGTTGGGTTCGTAATTTTACCCGGACTTTTTAGTTGGGTTCGTAATTTTACCCGGAGCTTTAGTTGGGTTCGTAATTTTACCCGGACTTTTTAGTTGGGTTCGTATTTTTTACCCGGACTTTTAGTTGGGTTCGTAATTTTACCCGGAGTTTTAGTTGGGTTCGTAATTTTACCCGGAGTTTTAGTTGGGTTCGTATTTTTACCCGGAGTTTTAGTTGGGTTCGTATTTTTTACCCGGACTTTTTAGTTGGGTTCGTATTTTTTACCCGGACTTTTAGTTGGGTTCGTAATTTTACCCGGACTTTTTAGTTGGGTTCGTAATTTTACCCCGACTTTTTAGTTGGGGTCGTAATTTTACCCGGACTTTTTAGTTGGGTTCGTAATTTTACCCGGAGTTTTAGTTGGGTTCGTAATTTTACCCGGAGTTTTAGTTGGGTTCGTATTTTTACCCGGAGTTTTAGTTGGGTTCGTAATTTTACCCGGAGCTTTAGTTGGGTTCGTAATTTTACCCGGACTTTTTAGTTGGGTTCGTATTTTTTACCCGGACTTTTAGTTGGGTTCGTAATTTTACCCGGAGTTTTAGTTGGGTTCGTAATTTTACCCGGAGTTTTAGTTGAGTTCGTAATTTTACCCGGAGTTTTAGTTGGGTTCGTAATTTTACCCGGACTTTTTAGTTGGGTTCGTAATTTTACCCGGACTTTTTAGTTGGGTTCGTATTTTTTACCCGGAGTTTTAGTTGGGTTCGTAATTTTACCCGGAGTTTTAGTTGGGTTCGTAATTTTACCCTGACTTTTTAGTTGGGTTCGTATTTTTTACCCGGACTTTTAGTTGGGTTCGTAATTTTACACGGAGTTTTAGTTGGGTTCGTAATTTTACCCGGACTTTTTAGTTGGGTTCGTATTTTTTACCCGGACTTTTAGTTGGGTTCGTAATTTTACCCGAACTTTTTAGTTGGGTTCGTAATTTTACCCGGACTTTTTAGTTGGGTTCGTAATTTTACCCGGACTTTTTAGTTGGGTTCGTAATTTTACCCGGAGTTTTAGTTGGGTTCGTAATTTTACCCGGAGTTTTAGTTGGGTTCGTAATTTTACCCGGAGTTTTAGTTGGGTTCGTAATTTTACCCGGAGTTTTAGTTGGGTTCGTATTTTTACCCGGAGTTTTAGTTGGGTTCGTATTTTTTACCCGGACTTTTTAGTTGGGTTCGTATTTTTTACCCGGACTTTTAGTTGGGTTCGTAATTTTACCCGGACTTTTTAGTTGGGTTCGTAATTTTACCCGTACTTTTTAGTTGGGTTCGTAATTTTACCCGGACTTTTTAGTTGGGTTCGTAATTTTACCCGGAGTTTTAGTTGGGTTCGTAATTTTACCCGGAGTTTTAGTTGGGTTCGTATTTTTACCCGGAGTTTTAGTTGGGTTCGTAATTTTACCCGGACTTTTTAGTTGGGTTCGTAATTTTACCCGGAGCTTTAGTTGGGTTCGTAATTTTACCCGGACTTTTTAGTTGGGTTCGTATTTTTTACCCGGACTTTTAGTTGGGTTCGTAATTTTACCCGGAGTTTTAGTTGGGTTCGTAATTTTACCCGGAGTCTTGAGTTAATAGTTGGGTTCGTATTTTTAGCCGGACTTTTAGTTGGGTTCGTAATTTTACCCGGAGTTTTAGTTGGGTTCGTAATTTTACCCGGAGTTTTAGTTGGGTTCGTAATTTTACCCGGAGTTTTACTTGGGTTCGTAATTTTACCCGGAGTTTTACTTGGGTTCGTAATTTTACCCGGAGTTTTAGTTGGGTTCGTAACTTTACCCGGAGCTTTAGTTGGGTTCGTAATTTTACCCGGACTTTTTAGTTGGGTTCGTATTTTTTACCCGGACTTTTAGTTGGGTTCGTAATTTTACCCGGAGTTTTAGTTGGGTTCGTAATTTTACCCGGAGTTTTAGTTGAGTTCGTAATTTTACCCGGAGTTTTAGTTGGGTTCGTAATTTTACCCGGACTTTTTAGTTGGGTTCGTAATTTTACCCGGACTTTTTAGTTGGGTTCGTATTTTTTACCCGGAGTTTTAGTTGGGTTCGTAATTTTACCCGGAGTTTTAGTTGGGTTCGTAATTTTACCCTGACTTTTTAGTTGGGTTCGTATTTTTTACCCGGACTTTTAGTTGGGTTCGTAATTTTACACGGAGTTTTAGTTGGGTTCGTAATTTTACCCGGACTTTTTAGTTGGGTTCGTATTTTTTACCCGGACTTTTAGTTGGGTTCGTAATTTTACCCGGACTTTTTAGTTGGGTTCGTAATTTTACCCGGACTTTTTAGTTGGGTTCGTAATTTTACCCGGACTTTTTAGTTGGGTTCGTAATTTTACCCGGAGTTTTAGTTGGGTTCGTAATTTTACCCGGAGTTTTAGTTGGGTTCGTAATTTTACCCGGAGTTTTAGTTGGGTTCGTAATTTTACCCGGAGTTTTAGTTGGGTTCGTATTTTTACCCGGAGTTTTAGTTGGGTTCGTATTTTTTACCCGGACTTTTTAGTTGGGTTCGTATTTTTTACCCGGACTTTTAGTTGGGTTCGTAATTTTACCCGGACTTTTTAGTTGGGTTCGTAATTTTACCCGGACTTTTTAGTTGGGTTCGTAATTTTACCCGGACTTTTTAGTTGGGTTCGTAATTTTACCCGGAGTTTTAGTTGGGTTCGTAATTTTACCCGGAGTTTTAGTTGGGTTCGTATGTTTACCCGGAGTTTTAGTTGGGTTTGTAATTTTACCCGGAGCTTTAGTTGGGTTCGTAATTTTACCCGGACTTTTTAGTTGGGTTCGTATTTTTTACCCGGACTTTTAGTTGGGTTCGTAATTTTACCCGGAGTTTTAGTTGGGTTCGTAATTTTACCCGGAGTTTTAGTTGGGTTCGTAATTTTACCCGGACTTTTTAGTTGGGTTCGTAATTTTACCCGGACTTTTTAGTTGGGTTCGTATTTTTTACCCGGAGTTTTAGTTGGGTTCGTAATTTTACCCGGAGTTTTAGTTGGGTTCGTAATTTTACCCGGAGTTTTAGTTGGGTTCGCAATTTTACCCGGAGTTTTAGTTGGGTTCGTAATTTTACCCGTAGTTTTAGTTGGGTTCGTAATTTTACCCGGACTTTTTAGTTGGGTTCGTAATTTTACCCGGACTTTTTAGTTGGGTTCGTAATTTTACCCAGACTTTTTAGTTGGGTTCGTAATTTTACCCGGAGTTTTAGTTGGGTTCGTAATTTTACCCGGAGTTTTAGTTGGGTTCGTATTTTTACCCGGAGTTTTAGTTGGGTTCGTAATTTTACCCGGAGCTTTAGTTGGGTTCGTAATTTTACCCGGACTTTTTAGTTGGGTTCGTATTTTTTACCCGGACTTTTAGTTGGGTTCGTAATTTTACCAGGAGTTTTAGTTGGGTTCGTAATTTTACCCGGAGTTTTAGTTGAGTTCGTAATTTTACCC
Organism: Melinopterus prodromus; assembly: GCA_964023965.1. Classification (NCBI taxonomy): domain Eukaryota; kingdom Metazoa; phylum Arthropoda; class Insecta; order Coleoptera; family Scarabaeidae; genus Melinopterus; species Melinopterus prodromus. The sequence goes on from CAXIES010000425.1 coordinate 52,025, forward strand.
GGATTTTTAGTTGGGTTCGTAATTTTACCCGGACTTTTTAGTTGGGTTCGTAATTTTACCCGGACTTTTTAGTTGGGTTCGTAATTTTACCCGGAGTTTTAGTTGGGTTCGTAATTTTACCCGGAGTTTTAGTTGGGTTCGTATTTTTACCCGGAGTTTTATTTGGGTTCGTAATTTTACCCGGAGCTTTAGTTGGGTTCGTAATTTTACCCGGACTTTTTAGTTGGGTTCGTATTTTTTACCCGGACTTTTAGTTGGGTTCGTAATTTTACCAGGAGTTTTAGTTGGGTTCGTAATTTTACCCGGAGTTTTAGTTGAGTTCGTAATTTTACCCGGAGTTTTAGTTGGGTTCGTAATTTTACCCGGACTTTTTAGTTGGGTTCGTAATTTTACCCGGACTTTTTAGTTGGGTTCGTATTTTTTACCCGGAGTTTTAGTTGGGTTCGTAATTTTACCCGGAGTTTTAGTTGGGTTCGTAATTTTACCCTGACTTTTTAGTTGGGTTCGTATTTTTTACCCGGACTTTTAGTTGGGTTCGTAATTTTACACGGAGTTTTAGTTGGGTTCGTAATTTTACCCGGACTTTTTAGTTGGGTTCGTATTTTTTACCCGGACTTTTAGTTGGGTTCGTAATTTTACCCGGACTTTTTAGTTGGGTTCGTAATTTTACCCGGACTTTTTAGTTGGGTTCGTAATTTTACCCGGACTTTTTAGTTGGGTTCGTAATTTTACCCGGAGTTTTAGTTGGGTTCGTAATTTTACCCGGAGTTTTAGTTGGGTTCGTAATTTTACCCGGAGTTTCAGTTGGGTTCGTAATTTTACCCGGAGTTTTAGTTGGGTTCGTATTTTTACCCGGAGTTTTAGTTGGGTTCGTATTTTTTACCCGGACTTTTTAGTTGGGTTCGTATTTTTTACCCGGACTTTTAGTTGGGTTCGTAATTTTACCCGGACTTTTTAGTTGGGTTCGTAATTTTACCCGGACTTTTTAGTTGGGTTCGTAATTTTACCCGGACTTTTTAGTTGGGTTCGTAATTTTACCCGGAGTTTTAGTTGGGTTCGTAATTTTACCCGGAGTTTTAGTTGGGTTCGTATTTTTACCCGGAGTTTTAGTTGGGTTCGTAATTTTACCCGGAGCTTTAGTTGGGTTCGTAATTTTACCCGGACTTTTTAGTTGGGTTCGTATTTTTTACCCGGACTTTTAGTTGGGTTCGTAATTTTACCCGGAGTTTTAGTTGGGTTCGTAATTTTACTTGGAGTTTTAGTTGAGTTCGTAATTTTACCCGGAGTTTTAGTTGGGTTCGTAATTTTACCCGGACTTTTTAGTTGGGTTCGTAATTTTACCCGGACTTTTTAGTTGGGTTCGTATTTTTTACCCGGAGTTTTAGTTGGGTTCTAAATGTTACCCGGACTTTTTTGTTTGGTTCGTATTTTTTACCCGGAGTTTTAGTTGGGTTCGTAATTTTACCCGGACTTTTTAGTTGGGTTCGTAATTTTACCCGGAGTTTTAGTTGAGTTCGTATTTTTACCCGGAGTTTTAGTTGTGTTGGTAATTTTACCCGGACTTTTAGTTGGGTTCGTAATTTTACCCGGAGTTTTTGTTGGGTTCGTAATTTTACCCGGAGTTTTAGTTGAGTTCGTAATTTTACCCGGAGTTTTAGTTGGGTTCGTAATTTTACCCGGACTTTTTATTTGGGTTCGTAATTTTACCCGGACTGTTTAGTTGGGTTCGTAATTTTACCCGGAGTTTTAGTTGGGTTCGTAATTTTACCCGGAGTTTTACTTGGGTTCGTAATTTTACCCGGACTTTTTAGTTGGGTTCGTATTTTTTACCCGGACTTTTAGTTGGGTTCGTAATTTTACCCGGACTTTTTAGTTGGGTTCGTATTTTTTACCCGGACTTTTAGTTGGGTTCGTAATTTTACCCGGAGTTTTAGTTGGGTTCGTAATTTTACCCGGTGTTTCACTTGGGTTCGTAATTTCACCCGGACTTTTTAGTTGGGTTCGTATTTTTTACCCGGACTTTTAGTTGGGTTTGTAATTTTACCCGGACTTTTTAGTTGGGTTCGTATTTTTTACCCGGACTTTTAGTTGGGTTCGTAATTTTACCCGGAGTTTTAGTTGGGTTCGTAATTTTACCCGGAGTTTTACTTGGGTTCGTAATTTTACCCGGACTTTTTAGTTGGGTTCGTATTTTTTACCCGGAGTTTTAGTTGGGTTCGTAATTTTACCCGGACGTTTTAGTTGGGTTCGTATTTTTACCCGGAGTTTTAGTTGGGTTCGTATTTTTTACCCGGACTTTTTAGTTGGGTTAGTATTTTTGCCCGGAGTTTTAGTTGGGTTCGTATTTTTACCCGGAGTTTTAGTTGGGTTCGTAGTTTTACCCGGAGTTTTAGTTGGGTTCGTATTTTTTACCCGGACTTTTTAGTTGGGTTAGTATTTTTGCCCGGAGTTTTAGTTGGGTTCGTATTTTTTACCCGGAGTTTTAGTTGGGTTCGTATTTTTTACCCGGAGTTTTAGTTGGGTTCGTATTTTTACCCGGAGTTTTAGTTGGGTTCGCATTTTTACCCGAAGTTTTAGTTGGGTTCGTATTTTTTACCCGGAGTTTTAGTTGGGTTCGTATTTTTACCCGGAGTTTTAGTTGGGTTCGTATTTTTACCCGGAGTTTTAGTTGGGTTCGTATTTTTTACCCGGACTTTTTAGTTGGGTTAGTATTTTTGCCCGGAGTTTTAGTTGGGTTCGTATTTTTTTACCCGGAGTTTTAGTTGGGTTCTAAATGTTACCCGGACTTTTTTGTTTGATTCGTATTTTTTACCCGGAGTTTTAGTTGGGTTCGTAATTTTACCCGCACTTTTTAGTTGGGTTCGTAATTTTACCCGGAGTTTTAGTTGGGTTCGTAATTTTACCCGGAGTTTTAGTTGGGTTCGTAATTTTACCCGGAGTTTTAGTTGGGTTCGTAATTTTACCCGGAGTTTTACTTGGGTTCGTAATTTTACCCGGACTTTTTAGTTGGGTTCGTATTTTTTACCCGGACTTTTAGTTGGGTTCGTAATTTTACCCGGAGTTTTAGTTGGGTTCGTAATTTTACCCGGAGTTTTAGTTGGGTTCGTAATTTTACCCGGAGTTTTAGTTGGGTTCGTATTTTTTACCCGGAGTTTTAATTGGGTTCGTATCTTTTACCCGGAGTTTTAGTTGGGTTCGTATTTTTACCCGGAGTTTTAGTTGTGTTGGTAATTTTACCCGGAGTTTTAGTTGGGTTCGTATTTTTTACCCGGAGTTTTAGTTGGGTTCGTATTTTTACCCGGAGTTTTAGTTGGGTTCGTATCCTTAGCCGGAGTTTTAGTTGGGTGCGTATTTTTTACCCGGACTTTTTAGTTGGGTTAGTATTTTTGCCCGGAGTTTTAGTTGGGTTCGTATTTTTTACCCGGAGTTTTAGTTGGGTTTGTATTTTTTACCCGGAGTTTTAGTTGGGTTCGTATTTTTACCCGGAGGTTTAGTTGGGTTCGTATTTTTACCCGGAGTTTTAGTTGGGTTCGTAATTTTACCCGGAGTTTTAGTTGGGTTCGTATTTTTACCCGGAGTTTTAGTTGGGTTCGTATTTTTTACCCGGACTTTTTAGTTGGGTTCGTATTTTTTACCCGGACTTTTAGTTGGGTTCGTAATTTTACCCGGAGTTTTAGTTGGGTTCGTAATTTTACTTGGAGTTTTAGTTGAGTTCGTAATTTTACCCGGAGTTTTAGTTGGGTTCGTAATTTTACCCGGACTTTTTAGTTGGGTTCGTAATTTTACCCGGACTTTTTAGTTGGGTTCGTATTTTTTACCCGGAGTTTTAGTTGGGTTCGTAATTTTACCCGGAGTTTTAGTTGGGTTCGTAATTTTACCCTGACTTTTTAGTTGGGTTCGTATTTTTTACCCGGACTTTTAGTTGGGTTCGTAATTTTACACGGAGTTTTAGTTGGGTTCGTAATTTTACCCGGACTTTTTAGTTGGGTTCGTATTTTTTACCCGGACTTTTAGTTGGGTTCGTAATTTTACCCGGACTTTTTAGTTGGGTTCGTAATTTTACCCGGACTTTTTAGTTGGGTTCGTAATTTTACCCGGACTTTTTAGTTGGTTTCGTAATTTTACCCGGAGTTTTAGTTGGGTTCGTAATTTTACCCGGAGTTTTAGTTGGGTTCGTAATTTTACCCGGAGTTTTAGTTGGGTTCGTAATTTTACCCGGAGTTTTAGTTGGGTTCGTATTTTTACCCGGAGTTTTAGTTGGGTTCGTATTTTTTACCCGGACTTTTTAGTTGGGTTCGTATTTTTTACCCGGACTTTTAGTTGGGTTCGTAATTTTACCCGGACTTTTTAGTTGGGTTCGTAATTTTACCCGGACTTTTTAGTTGGGGTCGTAATTTTACCCGGACTTTTTAGTTGGGTTCGTAATTTTACCCGGAGTTTTAGTTGGGTTCGTAATTTTACCCGGAGTTTTAGTTGGGTTCGTATTTTTACCCGGAGTTTTAGTTGGGTTCGTAATTTTACCCGGAGCTTTAGTTGGGTTCGTAATTTTACCCGGACTTTTTAGTTGGGTTCGTATTTTTTACCCGGACTTTTAGTTGGGTTCGTAATTTTACCCGGAGTTTTAGTTGGGTTCGTAATTTTACCCGGAGTTTTAGTTGAGTTCGTAATTTTACCCGGAGTTTTAGTTGGGTTCGTAATTTTACCCGGACTTTTTAGTTGGGTTCGTAATTTTACCCGGACTTTTTAGTTGGGTTCGTATTTTTTACCCGGAGTTTTAGTTGGGTTCGTAATTTTACCCGGAGTTTTAGTTGGGTTCGTAATTTTACCCGGACTTTTTAGTTGGGTTCGTAATTTTACCCGGAGCTTTAGTTGGGTTCGTAATTTTACCCGGACTTTTTAGTTGGGTTCGTATTTTTTACCCGGACTTTTAGTTGGGTTCGTAATTTTACCCGGAGTTTTAGTTGGGTTCGTAATTTTACCCGGAGTCTTGAGTTAATAGTTGGGTTCGTATTTTTAGCCGGACTTTTAGTTGGGTTCGTAATTTTACCCGGAGTTTTAGTTGGGTTCGTAATTTTACCCGGAGTTTTAGTTGGGTTCGTAATTTTACCCGGAGTTTTACTTGGGTTCGTAATTTTACCCGGAGTTTTACTTGGGTTCGTAATTTTACCCGGAGTTTTAGTTGGGTTCGTAACTTTACCCGGAGCTTTAGTTGGGTTCGTAATTTTACCCGGACTTTTTAGTTGGGTTCGTATTTTTTACCCGGACTTTTAGTTGGGTTCGTAATTTTACCCGGAGTTTTAGTTGGGTTCGTAATTTTATCCGGAGTTTTAGTTGAGTTCGTAATTTTACCCGGAGTTTTAGTTGGGTTCGTAATTTTACCCGGACTTTTTAGTTGGGTTCGTAATTTTACCCGGACTTTTTAGTTGGGTTCGTATTTTTTACCCGGAGTTTTAGTTGGGTTCGTAATTTTACCCGGAGTTTTAGTTGGGTTCGTAATTTTACCCTGACTTTTTAGTTGGGTTCGTATTTTTTACCCGGACTTTTAGTTGGGTTCGTAATTTTACACGGAGTTTTAGTTGGGTTCGTAATTTTACCCGGACTTTTTAGTTGGGTTCGTATTTTTTACCCGGACTTTTAGTTGGGTTCGTAATTTTACCCGGACTTTTTAGTTGGGTTCGTAATTTTACCCGGACTTTTTAGTTGGGTTCGTAATTTTACCCGGACTTTTTAGTTGGGTTCGTAATTTTACCCGGAGTTTTAGTTGGGTTCGTAATTTTACCCGGACTTTTTAGTTGGGTTCGTAATTTTACCCGGACTTTTTAGTTGGGGTCGTAATTTTACCCGGACTTTTTAGTTGGGTTCGTAATTTTACCCGGAGTTTTAGTTGGGTTCGTAATTTTACCCGGAGTTTTAGTTGGGTTCGTATTTTTACCCGGAGTTTTAGTTGGGTTCGTAATTTTACCCGGACTTTTTAGTTGGGTTCGTATTTTTTACCCGGACTTTTAGTTGGGTTCGTAATTTTACCCGGACTTTTTAGTTGGGTTCGTAATTTTACCCGGACTTTTTAGTTGGGTTCGTAATTTTACCCGGACTTTTTAGTTGGTTTCGTAATTTTACCCGGAGTTTTAGTTGGGTTCGTAATTTTACCCGGAGTTTTAGTTGGGTTCGTAATTTTACCCGGAGTTTTAGTTGGGTTCGTAATTTTACCCGGAGTTTTAGTTGGGTTCGTATTTTTACCCGGAGTTTTAGTTGGGTTCGTATTTTTTACCCGGACTTTTTAGTTGGGTTCGTATTTTTTACCCGGACTTTTAGTTGGGTTCGTAATTTTACCCGGACTTTTTAGTTGGGTTCGTAATTTTACCCGGACTTTTTAGTTGGGGTCGTAATTTTACCCGGACTTTTTAGTTGGGTTCGTAATTTTACCCGGAGTTTTAGTTGGGTTCGTAATTTTACCCGGAGTTTTAGTTGGGTTCGTATTTTTACCCGGAGTTTTAGTTGGGTTCGTAATTTTACCCGGAGCTTTAGTTGGGTTCGTAATTTTACCCGGACTTTTTAGTTGGGTTCGTATTTTTTACCCGGACTTTTAGTTGGGTTCGTAATTTTACCCGGAGTTTTAGTTGGGTTCGTAATTTTACCCGGAGTTTTAGTTGAGTTCGTAATTTTACCCGGAGTTTTAGTTGGGTTCGTAATTTTACCCGGACTTTTTAGTTGGGTTCGTAATTTTACCCGGACTTTTTAGTTGGGTTCGTATTTTTTACCCGGAGTTTTAGTTGGGTTCGTAATTTTACCCGGAGTTTTAGTTGGGTTCGTAATTTTACCCTGACTTTTTAGTTGGGTTCGTATTTTTTACCCGGACTTTTAGTTGGGTTCGTAATTTTACACGGAGTTTTAGTTGGGTTCGTAATTTTACCCGGACTTTTTAGTTGGGTTCGTATTTTTTACCCGGACTTTTAGTTGGGTTCGTAATTTTACCCGAACTTTTTAGTTGGGTTCGTAATTTTACCCGGACTTTTTAGTTGGGTTCGTAATTTTACCCGGACTTTTTAGTTGGGTTCGTAATTTTACCCGGAGTTTTAGTTGGGTTCGTAATTTTACCCGGAGTTTTAGTTGGGTTCGTAATTTTACCCGGAGTTTTAGTTGGGTTCGTAATTTTACCCGGAGTTTTAGTTGGGTTCGTATTTTTACCCGGAGTTTTAGTTGGGTTCGTATTTTTTACCCGGACTTTTTAGTTGGGTTCGTATTTTTTACCCGGACTTTTAGTTGGGTTCGTAATTTTACCCGGACTTTTTAGTTGGGTTCGTAATTTTACCCGTACTTTTTAGTTGGGTTCGTAATTTTACCCGGACTTTTTAGTTGGGTTCGTAATTTTACCCGGAGTTTTAGTTGGGTTCGTAATTTTACCCGGAGTTTTAGTTGGGTTCGTATTTTTACCCGGAGTTTTAGTTGGGTTCGTAATTTTACCCGGACTTTTTAGTTGGGTTCGTAATTTTACCCGGAGCTTTAGTTGGGTTCGTAATTTTACCCGGACTTTTTAGTTGGGTTCGTATTTTTTACCCGGACTTTTAGTTGGGTTCGTAATTTTACCCGGAGTTTTAGTTGGGTTCGTAATTTTACCCGGAGTTTTAGTTGGGTTCGTATTTTTACCCGGAGTTTTAGTTGGGTTCGTATTTTTTACCCGGACTTTTTAGTTGGGTTCGTATTTTTTACCCGGACTTTTAGTTGGGTTCGTAATTTTACCCGGACTTTTTAGTTGGGTTCGTAATTTTACCCCGACTTTTTAGTTGGGGTCGTAATTTTACCCGGACTTTTTAGTTGGGTTCGTAATTTTACCCGGAGTTTTAGTTGGGTTCGTAATTTTACCCGGAGTTTTAGTTGGGTTCGTATTTTTACCCGGAGTTTTAGTTGGGTTCGTAATTTTACCCGGAGCTTTAGTTGGGTTCGTAATTTTACCCGGACTTTTTAGTTGGGTTCGTATTTTTTACCCGGACTTTTAGTTGGGTTCGTAATTTTACCCGGAGTTTTAGTTGGGTTCGTAATTTTACCCGGAGTTTTAGTTGAGTTCGTAATTTTACCCGGAGTTTTAGTTGGGTTCGTAATTTTACCCGGACTTTTTAGTTGGGTTCGTAATTTTACCCGGACTTTTTAGTTGGGTTCGTATTTTTTACCCGGAGTTTTAGTTGGGTTCGTAATTTTACCCGGAGTTTTAGTTGGGTTCGTAATTTTACCCTGACTTTTTAGTTGGGTTCGTATTTTTTACCCGGACTTTTAGTTGGGTTCGTAATTTTACACGGAGTTTTAGTTGGGTTCGTAATTTTACCCGGACTTTTTAGTTGGGTTCGTATTTTTTACCCGGACTTTTAGTTGGGTTCGTAATTTTACCCGAACTTTTTAGTTGGGTTCGTAATTTTACCCGGACTTTTTAGTTGGGTTCGTAATTTTACCCGGACTTTTTAGTTGGGTTCGTAATTTTACCCGGAGTTTTAGTTGGGTTCGTAATTTTACCCGGAGTTTTAGTTGGGTTCGTAATTTTACCCGGAGTTTTAGTTGGGTTCGTAATTTTACCCGGAGTTTTAGTTGGGTTCGTATTTTTACCCGGAGTTTTAGTTGGGTTCGTATTTTTTACCCGGACTTTTTAGTTGGGTTCGTATTTTTTACCCGGACTTTTAGTTGGGTTCGTAATTTTACCCGGACTTTTTAGTTGGGTTCGTAATTTTACCCGTACTTTTTAGTTGGGTTCGTAATTTTACCCGGACTTTTTAGTTGGGTTCGTAATTTTACCCGGAGTTTTAGTTGGGTTCGTAATTTTACCCGGAGTTTTAGTTGGGTTCGTATTTTTACCCGGAGTTTTAGTTGGGTTCGTAATTTTACCCGGACTTTTTAGTTGGGTTCGTAATTTTACCCGGAGCTTTAGTTGGGTTCGTAATTTTACCCGGACTTTTTAGTTGGGTTCGTATTTTTTACCCGGACTTTTAGTTGGGTTCGTAATTTTACCCGGAGTTTTAGTTGGGTTCGTAATTTTACCCGGAGTCTTGAGTTAATAGTTGGGTTCGTATTTTTAGCCGGACTTTTAGTTGGGTTCGTAATTTTACCCGGAGTTTTAGTTGGGTTCGTAATTTTACCCGGAGTTTTAGTTGGGTTCGTAATTTTACCCGGAGTTTTACTTGGGTTCGTAATTTTACCCGGAGTTTTACTTGGGTTCGTAATTTTACCCGGAGTTTTAGTTGGGTTCGTAACTTTACCCGGAGCTTTAGTTGGGTTCGTAATTTTACCCGGACTTTTTAGTTGGGTTCGTATTTTTTACCCGGACTTTTAGTTGGGTTCGTAATTTTACCCGGAGTTTTAGTTGGGTTCGTAATTTTACCCGGAGTTTTAGTTGAGTTCGTAATTTTACCCGGAGTTTTAGTTGGGTTCGTAATTTTACCCGGACTTTTTAGTTGGGTTCGTAATTTTACCCGGACTTTTTAGTTGGGTTCGTATTTTTTACCCGGAGTTTTAGTTGGGTTCGTAATTTTACCCGGAGTTTTAGTTGGGTTCGTAATTTTACCCTGACTTTTTAGTTGGGTTCGTATTTTTTACCCGGACTTTTAGTTGGGTTCGTAATTTTACACGGAGTTTTAGTTGGGTTCGTAATTTTACCCGGACTTTTTAGTTGGGTTCGTATTTTTTACCCGGACTTTTAGTTGGGTTCGTAATTTTACCCGGACTTTTTAGTTGGGTTCGTAATTTTACCCGGACTTTTTAGTTGGGTTCGTAATTTTACCCGGACTTTTTAGTTGGGTTCGTAATTTTACCCGGAGTTTTAGTTGGGTTCGTAATTTTACCCGGAGTTTTAGTTGGGTTCGTAATTTTACCCGGAGTTTTAGTTGGGTTCGTAATTTTACCCGGAGTTTTAGTTGGGTTCGTATTTTTACCCGGAGTTTTAGTTGGGTTCGTATTTTTTACCCGGACTTTTTAGTTGGGTTCGTATTTTTTACCCGGACTTTTAGTTGGGTTCGTAATTTTACCCGGACTTTTTAGTTGGGTTCGTAATTTTACCCGGACTTTTTAGTTGGGTTCGTAATTTTACCCGGACTTTTTAGTTGGGTTCGTAATTTTACCCGGAGTTTTAGTTGGGTTCGTAATTTTACCCGGAGTTTTAGTTGGGTTCGTATGTTTACCCGGAGTTTTAGTTGGGTTTGTAATTTTACCCGGAGCTTTAGTTGGGTTCGTAATTTTACCCGGACTTTTTAGTTGGGTTCGTATTTTTTACCCGGACTTTTAGTTGGGTTCGTAATTTTACCCGGAGTTTTAGTTGGGTTCGTAATTTTACCCGGAGTTTTAGTTGGGTTCGTAATTTTACCCGGACTTTTTAGTTGGGTTCGTAATTTTACCCGGACTTTTTAGTTGGGTTCGTATTTTTTACCCGGAGTTTTAGTTGGGTTCGTAATTTTACCCGGAGTTTTAGTTGGGTTCGTAATTTTACCCTGACTTTTTAGTTGGGTTCGTATTTTTTACCCGGACTTTTAGTTGGGTTCGTAATTTTACACGGAGTTTTAGTTGGGTTCGTAATTTTACCCGGACTTTTTAGTTGGGTTCGTATTTTTTACCCGGACTTTTAGTTGGGTTCGTAATTTTACCCGGACTTTTTAGTTGGGTTCGTAATTTTACCCGGACTTTTTAGTTGGGTTCGTAATTTTACCCGGACTTTTTAGTTATGTTCGTAATTTTACCCGGAGTTTTAGTTGGGTTCGTAATTTTACCCGGAGTTTTAGTTGGGTTCGTAATTTTACCCGGAGTTTTAGTTGGGTTCGTAATTTTACCCGGAGTTTTAGTTGGGTTCGTATTTTTACCCGGAGTTTTAGTTGGGTTCGTATTTTTTACCCGGACTTTTTAGTTGGGTTCGTATTTTTTACCCGGACTTTTAGTTGGGTTCGTAATTTTACCCGGACTTTTTAGTTGGGTTCGTAATTTTACCCGGACTTTTTAGTTGGGTTCGTAATTTTATCCGGACTTTTTAGTTGGGTTCGTAATTTTGCCCGGAGTTTTAGTTGGGTTCGTAATTTTACCCGGAGTTTTAGTTGGGTTCGTATTTTTACCCGGAGTTTTAGTTGGGTTCGTAATTTTACCCGGAGCTTTAGTTGGGTTCGTAATTTTACCCGGACTTTTTAGTTGGGTTCGTATTTTTTACCCGGACTTTTAGTTGGGTTCGTAATTTTACCCGGAGTTTTAGTTGGGTTCGTAATTTTACCCGGAGTTTTAGTTGAGTTCGTAATTTTACCCGGAGTTTTAGTTGGGTTCGTAATTTTACCCGGACTTTTTAGTTGGGTTCGTAATTTTACCCGGAGTTTTAGTTGGGTTCGTAATTTTACCCGGAGTTTTAGTTGGGTTCGTAATTTTACCCGGAGTTTTAGTTGGGTTCGTAATTTTACCCGGAGTTTTAGTTGGGTTCGTATTTTTACCCGGAGTTTTAGTTGGGTTCGTATTTTTTACCCGGACTTTTTAGTTGGGTTCGTATTTTTTACCCGGACTTTTAGTTGGGTTCGTAATTTTACCCGGACTTTTTAGTTGGGTTCGTAATTTTACCCGGACTTTTTAGTTGGGTTCGTAATTTTACCCGGACTTTTTAGTTGGGTTCGTAATTTTACCCGGAGTTTTAGTTGGGTTCGTAATTTTACCCGGAGTTTTAGTTGGGTTCGTATTTTTACCCGGAGTTTTAGTTGGGTTCGTAATTTTACCCGGAGCTTTAGTTGGGTTCGTAATTTTACCCGGACTTTTTAGTTGGGTTCGTATTTTTTACCCGGACTTTTAGTTGGGTTCGTAATTTTACCCGGAGTTTTAGTTGGGTTCGTAATTTTACCCGGAGTTTTAGTTGAGTTCGTAATTTTACCCGGAGTTTTAGTTGGGTTCGTAATTTTACGCGGACTTTTTAGTTGGGTTCGTAATTTTACCCGGACTTTTTAGTTGGGTTCGTATTTTTTACCCGGAGTTTTAGTTGGGTTCGTAATTTTACCCGGAGTTTTAGTTGGGTTCGTAATTTTACCCTGACTTTTTAGTTGGGTTCGTATTTTTTTACCCGGACTTTTAGTTGGGTTCGTAATTTTACACGGAGTTTTAGTTGGGTTCGTAATTTTACCCGGACTTTTTAGTTGGGTTCGTATTTTTTACCCGGACTTTTAGTTGGGTTCGTAATTTTACCCGGACTTTTTAGTTGGGTTCGTAATTTTACCCGGACTTTTTAGTTGGGTTCGTAATTTTACCCGGACTTTTTAGTTGGGTTCGTAATTTTACCCGGAGTTTTAGTTGGGTTCGTAATTTTACCCGGAGTTTTAGTTGGGTTCGTAATTTTACCCGGAGTTTTAGTTGGGTTCGTAATTTTACCCGGAGTTTTAGTTGGGTTCGTATTTTTACCCGGAGTTTTAGTTGGGTTCGTATTTTTTACCCGGACTTTTTAGTTGGGTTCGTATTTTTTACCCGGACTTTTAGTTGGGTTCGTAATTTTACCCGGACTTTTTAGTTGGGTTCGTAATTTTACCCGGACTTTTTAGTTGGGTTCGTAATTTTACCCGGACTTTTTAGTTGGGTTCGTAATTTTACCCGGAGTTTTAGTTGGGTTCGTAATTTTACCCGGAGTTTTAGTTGGGTTCGTATTTTTACCCGGAGTTTTAGTTGGGTTCGTAATTTTACCCGGAGCTTTAGTTGGGTTCGTAATTTTACCCGGACTTTTTAGTTGGGTTCGTATTTTTTACCCGGACTTTTAGTTGGGTTCGTAATTTTACCCGGAGTTTTAGTTGGGTTCGTAATTTTACCCGGAGTTTTAGTTGAGTTCGTAATTTTACCCGGAGTTTTAGTTGGGTTCGTAATTTTACCCGGACTTTTTAGTTGGGTTCGTAATTTTACCCGGACTTTTTAGTTGGGTTCGTATTTTTTACCCGGAGTTTTAGTTGGGTTCGTAATTTTACCCGGAGTTCTAGTTGGGTTCGTAATTTTACCCTGACTTTTTAGTTGGGTTCGTATTTTTTACCCGGACTTTTAGTTGGGTTCGTAATTTTACCCGGAGTTTTAGTTGGGTTCGTAATTTTACTTGGAGTTTTAGTTGAGTTCGTAATTTTACCCGGAGTTTTAGTTGGGTTCGTAATTTTACCCGGACTTTTTAGTTGGGTTCGTAATTTTACCCGGACTTTTTAGTTGGGTTCGTATTTTTTACCCGGAGTTTTAGTTGGGTTCGTAATTTTACCCGGAGTTTTAGTTGGGTTCGTAATTTTACCCTGACTTTTTAGTTGGGTTCGTATTTTTTACCCGGACTTTTAGTTGGGTTCGTAATTTTACACGGAGTTTTAGTTGGGTTCGTAATTTTACCCGGACTTTTTAGTTGGGTTCGTATTTTTTACCCGGACTTTTAGTTGGGTTCGTAATTTTACCCGGACTTTTTAGTTGGGTTCGTAATTTTACCCGGACTTTTTAGTTGGGTTCGTAATTTTACCCGGACTTTTTAGTTGGTTTCGTAATTTTACCCGGAGTTTTAGTTGGGTTCGTAATTTTACCCGGAGTTTTAGTTGGGTTCGTAATTTTACCCGGAGTTTTAGTTGGGTTCGTAATTTTACCCGGAGTTTTAGTTGGGTTCGTATTTTTACCCGGAGTTTTAGTTGGGTTCGTATTTTTTACCCGGACTTTTTAGTTGGGTTCGTATTTTTTACCCGGACTTTTAGTTGGGTTCGTAATTTTACCCGGACTTTTTAGTTGGGTTCGTAATTTTACCCGGACTTTTTAGTTGGGGTCGTAATTTTACCCGGACTTTTTAGTTGGGTTCGTAATTTTACCCGGAGTTTTAGTTGGGTTCGTAATTTTACCCGGAGTTTTAGTTGGGTTCGTATTTTTACCCGGAGTTTTAGTTGGGTTCGTAATTTTACCCGGAGCTTTAGTTGGGTTCGTAATTTTACCCGGACTTTTTAGTTGGGTTCGTATTTTTTACCCGGACTTTTAGTTGGGTTCGTAATTTTACCCGGAGTTTTAGTTGGGTTCGTAATTTTACCCGGAGTTTTAGTTGAGTTCGTAATTTTACCCGGAGTTTTAGTTGGGTTCGTAATTTTACCCGGACTTTTTAGTTGGGTTCGTAATTTTACCCGGACTTTTTAGTTGGGTTCGTATTTTTTACCCGGAGTTTTAGTTGGGTTCGTAATTTTACCCGGAGTTTTAGTTGGGTTCGTAATTTTACCCGGACTTTTTAGTTGGGTTCGTAATTTTACCCGGAACTTTAGTTGGGTTCGTAATTTTACCCGGACTTTTTAGTTGGGTTCGTATTTTTTACCCGGACTTTTAGTTGGGTTCGTAATTTTACCCGGAGTTTTAGTTGGGTTCGTAATTTTACCCGGAGTCTTGAGTTAATAGTTGGGTTCGTATTTTTAGCCGGACTTTTAGTTGGGTTCGTAATTTTACCCGGAGTTTTAGTTGGGTTCGTAATTTTACCCGGAGTTTTAGTTGGGTTCGTAATTTTACCCGGAGTTTTACTTGGGTTCGTAATTTTACCCGGAGTTTTACTTGGGTTCGTAATTTTACCCGGAGTTTTAGTTGGGTTCGTAACTTTACCCGGAGCTTTAGTTGGGTTCGTAATTTTACCCGGACTTTTTAGTTGGGTTCGTATTTTTTACCCGGACTTTTAGTTGGGTTCGTAATTTTACCCGGAGTTTTAGTTGGGTTCGTAATTTTATCCGGAGTTTTAGTTGAGTTCGTAATTTTACCCGGAGTTTTAGTTGGGTTCGTAATTTTACCCGGACTTTTTAGTTGGGTTCGTAATTTTACCCGGACTTTTTAGTTGGGTTCGTATTTTTTACCCGGAGTTTTAGTTGGGTTCGTAATTTTACCCGGAGTTTTAGTTGGGTTCGTAATTTTACCCTGACTTTTTAGTTGGGTTCGTATTTTTTACCCGGACTTTTAGTTGGGTTCGTAATTTTACACGGAGTTTTAGTTGGGTTCGTAATTTTACCCGGACTTTTTAGTTGGGTTCGTATTTTTTACCCGGACTTTTAGTTGGGTTCGTAATTTTACCCGGACTTTTTAGTTGGGTTCGTAATTTTACCCGGACTTTTTAGTTGGGTTCGTAATTTTACCCGGACTTTTTAGTTGGGTTCGTAATTTTACCCGGAGTTTTAGTTGGGTTCGTAATTTTACCCGGACTTTTTAGTTGGGTTCGTAATTTTACCCGGACTTTTTAGTTGGGGTCGTAATTTTACCCGGACTTTTTAGTTGGGTTCGTAATTTTACCCGGAGTTTTAGTTGGGTTCGTAATTTTACCCGGAGTTTTAGTTGGGTTCGTATTTTTACCCGGAGTTTTAGTTGGGTTCGTAATTTTACCCGGACTTTTTAGTTGGGTTCGTATTTTTTACCCGGACTTTTAGTTGGGTTCGTAATTTTACCCGGACTTTTTAGTTGGGTTCGTAATTTTACCCGGACTTTTTAGTTGGGTTCGTAATTTTACCCGGACTTTTTAGTTGGTTTCGTAATTTTACCCGGAGTTTTAGTTGGGTTCGTAATTTTACCCGGAGTTTTAGTTGGGTTCGTAATTTTACCCGGAGTTTTAGTTGGGTTCGTAATTTTACCCGGAGTTTTAGTTGGGTTCGTATTTTTACCCGGAGTTTTAGTTGGGTTCGTATTTTTTACCCGGACTTTTTAGTTGGGTTCGTATTTTTTACCCGGACTTTTAGTTGGGTTCGTAATTTTACCCGGACTTTTTAGTTGGGTTCGTAATTTTACCCGGACTTTTTAGTTGGGGTCGTAATTTTACCCGGACTTTTTAGTTGGGTTCGTAATTTTACCCGGAGTTTTAGTTGGGTTCGTAATTTTACCCGGAGTTTTAGTTGGGTTCGTATTTTTACCCGGAGTTTTAGTTGGGTTCGTAATTTTACCCGGAGCTTTAGTTGGGTTCGTAATTTTACCCGGACTTTTTAGTTGGGTTCGTATTTTTTACCCGGACTTTTAGTTGGGTTCGTAATTTTACCCGGAGTTTTAGTTGGGTTCGTAATTTTACCCGGAGTTTTAGTTGAGTTCGTAATTTTACCCGGAGTTTTAGTTGGGTTCGTAATTTTACCCGGACTTTTTAGTTGTGTTCGTAATTTTACCCGGACTTTTTAGTTGGGTTCGTATTTTTTACCCGGAGTTTTAGTTGGGTTCGTAATTTTACCCGGAGTTTTAGTTGGGTTCGTAATTTTACCCTGACTTTTTAGTTGGGTTCGTATTTTTTACCCGGACTTTTAGTTGGGTTCGTAATTTTACACGGAGTTTTAGTTGGGTTCGTAATTTTACCCGGACTTTTTAGTTGGGTTCGTATTTTTTACCCGGACTTTTAGTTGGGTTCGTAATTTTACCCGAACTTTTTAGTTGGGTTCGTAATTTTACCCGGACTTTTTAGTTGGGTTCGTAATTTTACCCGGACTTTTTAGTTGGGTTCGTAATTTTACCCGGAGTTTTAGTTGGGTTCGTAATTTTACCCGGAGTTTTAGTTGGGTTCGTAATTTTACCCGGAGTTTTAGTTGGGTTCGTAATTTTACCCGGAGTTTTAGTTGGGTTCGTATTTTTACCCGGAGTTTTAGTTGGGTTCGTATTTTTTACCCGGACTTTTTAGTTGGGTTCGTATTTTTTACCCGGACTTTTAGTTGGGTTCGTAATTTTACCCGGACTTTTTAGTTGGGTTCGTAATTTTACCCGTACTTTTTAGTTGGGTTCGTAATTTTACCCGGACTTTTTAGTTGGGTTCGTAATTTTACCCGGAGTTTTAGTTGGGTTCGTAATTTTACCCGGAGTTTTAGTTGGGTTCGTATTTTTACCCGGAGTTTTAGTTGGGTTCGTAATTTTACCCGGACTTTTTAGTTGGGTTCGTAATTTTACCCGGAGCTTTAGTTGGGTTCGTAATTTTACCCGGACTTTTTAGTTGGGTTCGTATTTTTTACCCGGACTTTTAGTTGGGTTCGTAATTTTACCCGGAGTTTTAGTTGGGTTCGTAATTTTACCCGGAGTTTTAGTTGGGTTCGTATTTTTACCCGGAGTTTTAGTTGGGTTCGTATTTTTTACCCGGACTTTTTAGTTGGGTTCGTATTTTTTACCCGGACTTTTAGTTGGGTTCGTAATTTTACCCGGACTTTTTAGTTGGGTTCGTAATTTTACCCCGACTTTTTAGTTGGGGTCGTAATTTTACCCGGACTTTTTAGTTGGGTTCGTAATTTTACCCGGAGTTTTAGTTGGGTTCGTAATTTTACCCGGAGTTTTAGTTGGGTTCGTATTTTTACCCGGAGTTTTAGTTGGGTTCGTAATTTTACCCGGAGCTTTAGTTGGGTTCGTAATTTTACCCGGACTTTTTAGTTGGGTTCGTATTTTTTACCCGGACTTTTAGTTGGGTTCGTAATTTTACCCGGAGTTTTAGTTGGGTTCGTAATTTTACCCGGAGTTTTAGTTGAGTTCGTAATTTTACCCGGAGTTTTAGTTGGGTTCGTAATTTTACCCGGACTTTTTAGTTGGGTTCGTAATTTTACCCGGACTTTTTAGTTGGGTTCGTATTTTTTACCCGGAGTTTTAGTTGGGTTCGTAATTTTACCCGGAGTTTTAGTTGGGTTCGTAATTTTACCCTGACTTTTTAGTTGGGTTCGTATTTTTTACCCGGACTTTTAGTTGGGTTCGTAATTTTACACGGAGTTTTAGTTGGGTTCGTAATTTTACCCGGACTTTTTAGTTGGGTTCGTATTTTTTACCCGGACTTTTAGTTGGGTTCGTAATTTTACCCGAACTTTTTAGTTGGGTTCGTAATTTTACCCGGACTTTTTAGTTGGGTTCGTAATTTTACCCGGACTTTTTAGTTGGGTTCGTAATTTTACCCGGAGTTTTAGTTGGGTTCGTAATTTTACCCGGAGTTTTAGTTGGGTTCGTAATTTTACCCGGAGTTTTAGTTGGGTTCGTAATTTTACCCGGAGTTTTAGTTGGGTTCGTATTTTTACCCGGAGTTTTAGTTGGGTTCGTATTTTTTACCCGGACTTTTTAGTTGGGTTCGTATTTTTTACCCGGACTTTTAGTTGGGTTCGTAATTTTACCCGGACTTTTTAGTTGGGTTCGTAATTTTACCCGTACTTTTTAGTTGGGTTCGTAATTTTACCCGGACTTTTTAGTTGGGTTCGTAATTTTACCCGGAGTTTTAGTTGGGTTCGTAATTTTACCCGGAGTTTTAGTTGGGTTCGTATTTTTACCCGGAGTTTTAGTTGGGTTCGTAATTTTACCCGGACTTTTTAGTTGGGTTCGTAATTTTACCCGGAGCTTTAGTTGGGTTCGTAATTTTACCCGGACTTTTTAGTTGGGTTCGTATTTTTTACCCGGACTTTTAGTTGGGTTCGTAATTTTACCCGGAGTTTTAGTTGGGTTCGTAATTTTACCCGGAGTCTTGAGTTAATAGTTGGGTTCGTATTTTTAGCCGGACTTTTAGTTGGGTTCGTAATTTTACCCGGAGTTTTAGTTGGGTTCGTAATTTTACCCGGAGTTTTAGTTGGGTTCGTAATTTTACCCGGAGTTTTACTTGGGTTCGTAATTTTACCCGGAGTTTTACTTGGGTTCGTAATTTTACCCGGAGTTTTAGTTGGGTTCGTAACTTTACCCGGAGCTTTAGTTGGGTTCGTAATTTTACCCGGACTTTTTAGTTGGGTTCGTATTTTTTACCCGGACTTTTAGTTGGGTTCGTAATTTTACCCGGAGTTTTAGTTGGGTTCGTAATTTTACCCGGAGTTTTAGTTGAGTTCGTAATTTTACCCGGAGTTTTAGTTGGGTTCGTAATTTTACCCGGACTTTTTAGTTGGGTTCGTAATTTTACCCGGACTTTTTAGTTGGGTTCGTATTTTTTACCCGGAGTTTTAGTTGGGTTCGTAATTTTACCCGGAGTTTTAGTTGGGTTCGTAATTTTACCCTGACTTTTTAGTTGGGTTCGTATTTTTTACCCGGACTTTTAGTTGGGTTCGTAATTTTACACGGAGTTTTAGTTGGGTTCGTAATTTTACCCGGACTTTTTAGTTGGGTTCGTATTTTTTACCCGGACTTTTAGTTGGGTTCGTAATTTTACCCGGACTTTTTAGTTGGGTTCGTAATTTTACCCGGACTTTTTAGTTGGGTTCGTAATTTTACCCGGACTTTTTAGTTGGGTTCGTAATTTTACCCGGAGTTTTAGTTGGGTTCGTAATTTTACCCGGAGTTTTAGTTGGGTTCGTAATTTTACCCGGAGTTTTAGTTGGGTTCGTAATTTTACCCGGAGTTTTAGTTGGGTTCGTATTTTTACCCGGAGTTTTAGTTGGGTTCGTATTTTTTACCCGGACTTTTTAGTTGGGTTCGTATTTTTTACCCGGACTTTTAGTTGGGTTCGTAATTTTACCCGGACTTTTTAGTTGGGTTCGTAATTTTACCCGGACTTTTTAGTTGGGTTCGTAATTTTACCCGGACTTTTTAGTTGGGTTCGTAATTTTACCCGGAGTTTTAGTTGGGTTCGTAATTTTACCCGGAGTTTTAGTTGGGTTCGTATGTTTACCCGGAGTTTTAGTTGGGTTTGTAATTTTACCCGGAGCTTTAGTTGGGTTCGTAATTTTACCCGGACTTTTTAGTTGGGTTCGTATTTTTTACCCGGACTTTTAGTTGGGTTCGTAATTTTACCCGGAGTTTTAGTTGGGTTCGTAATTTTACCCGGAGTTTTAGTTGGGTTCGTAATTTTACCCGGACTTTTTAGTTGGGTTCGTAATTTTACCCGGACTTTTTAGTTGGGTTCGTATTTTTTACCCGGAGTTTTAGTTGGGTTCGTAATTTTACCCGGAGTTTTAGTTGGGTTCGTAATTTTACCCTGACTTTTTAGTTGGGTTCGTATTTTTTACCCGGACTTTTAGTTGGGTTCGTAATTTTACACGGAGTTTTAGTTGGGTTCGTAATTTTACCCGGACTTTTTAGTTGGGTTCGTATTTTTTACCCGGACTTTTAGTTGGGTTCGTAATTTTACCCGGACTTTTTAGTTGGGTTCGTAATTTTACCCGGACTTTTTAGTTGGGTTCGTAATTTTACCCGGACTTTTTAGTTGGGTTCGTAATTTTACCCGGAGTTTTAGTTGGGTTCGTAATTTTACCCGGAGTTTTAGTTGGGTTCGTAATTTTACCCGGAGTTTTAGTTGGGTTCGTAATTTTACCCGGAGTTTTAGTTGGGTTCGTATTTTTACCCGGAGTTTTAGTTGGGTTCGTATTTTTTACCCGGACTTTTTAGTTGGGTTCGTATTTTTTACCCGGACTTTTAGTTGGGTTCGTAATTTTACCCGGACTTTTTAGTTGGGTTCGTAATTTTACCCGGACTTTTTAGTTGGGTTCGTAATTTTATCCGGACTTTTTAGTTGGGTTCGTAATTTTGCCCGGAGTTTTAGTTGGGTTCGTAATTTTACCCGGAGTTTTAGTTGGGTTCGTATTTTTACCCGGAGTTTTAGTTGGGTTCGTAATTTTACCCGGAGCTTTAGTTGGGTTCGTAATTTTACCCGGACTTTTTAGTTGGGTTCGTATTTTTTACCCGGACTTTTAGTTGGGTTCGTAATTTTACCCGGAGTTTTAGTTGGGTTCGTAATTTTACCCGGAGTTTTAGTTGAGTTCGTAATTTTACCCGGAGTTTTAGTTGGGTTCGTAATTTTACCCGGACTTTTTAGTTGGGTTCGTAATTTTACCCGGAGTTTTAGTTGGGTTCGTAATTTTACCCGGAGTTTTAGTTGGGTTCGTAATTTTACCCGGAGTTTTAGTTGGGTTCGTAATTTTACCCGGAGTTTTAGTTGGGTTCGTATTTTTACCCGGAGTTTTAGTTGGGTTCGTATTTTTTACCCGGACTTTTTAGTTGGGTTCGTATTTTTTACCCGGACTTTTAGTTGGGTTCGTAATTTTACCCGGACTTTTTAGTTGGGTTCGTAATTTTACCCGGACTTTTTAGTTGGGTTCGTAATTTTACCCGGACTTTTTAGTTGGGTTCGTAATTTTACCCGGAGTTTTAGTTGGGTTCGTAATTTTACCCGGAGTTTTAGTTGGGTTCGTATTTTTACCCGGAGTTTTAGTTGGGTTCGTAATTTTACCCGGAGCTTTAGTTGGGTTCGTAATTTTACCCGGACTTTTTAGTTGGGTTCGTATTTTTTACCCGGACTTTTAGTTGGGTTCGTAATTTTACCCGGAGTTTTAGTTGGGTTCGTAATTTTACCCGGAGTTTTAGTTGAGTTCGTAATTTTACCCGGACTTTTTAGTTGGGTTCGTAATTTTACCCGGAGTTTTAGTTGGGTTCGTAATTTTACCCGGAGTTTTAGTTGGGTTCGTATTTTTACCCGGAGTTTTAGTTGGGTTCGTAATTTTACCCGGAGTTTTAGTTGGGTTCGTAATTTTACCCGGAGTTTTAGTTGGGTTCGTATTTTTACCCGGAGTTTTAGTTGGGTTCGTATTTTTTACCCGGACTTTTTAGTTGGGTTCGTATTTTTTACCCGGACTTTTAGTTGGGTTCGTAATTTTACCCGGACTTTTTAGTTGGGTTCGTAATTTTACCCGGACTTTTTAGTTGGGTTCGTAATTTTACCCGTACTTTTTAGTTGGGTTCGTAATTTTACCCGGAGTTTTAGTTGGGTTCGTAATTTTACCCGGAGTTTTAGTTGGGTTCGTATTTTTACCCGGAGTTTTAGTTGGGTTCGTAATTTTACCCGGACTTTTTAGTTGGGTTCGTATTTTTTACCCGGACTTTTAGTTGGGTTCGTAATTTTACCCGGAGTTTTAGTTGGGTTCGTAATTTTACCCGGAGTTTAAGTTGAGTTCGTAATTTTACCCGGAGTTTTAGTTGGGTTCGTAATTTTACCCGGAGTTTTAGTTGGGTTCGTAATTTTACCCGGAGTTTTAGTTGGGTTCGTAATTTTACCCGGAGTTTTAGTTGGGTTCGTATTTTTACCCGGAGTTTTAGTTGGGTTCGTATTTTTTACCCGGACTTTTTAGTTGGGTTCGTATTTTTTACCCGGACTTTTAGTTGGGTTCGTAATTTTACCCGGACTTTTTAGTTGGGTTCGTAATTTTACCCGGACTTTTTAGTTGGGTTCGTAATTTTACCCGGACTTTTTAGTTGGGTTCGTAATTTTACCCGGAGTTTTAGTTGGATTCGTAATTTTACCCGGAGTTTTAGTTGGGTTCGTATTTTTACCCGGAGCTTTAGTTGGGTTCGTAATTTTACCCGGACTTTTTAGTTGGGTTCGTATTTTTTACCCGGACTTTTAGTTGGGTTCGTAATTTTACCCGGAGTTTTAGTTGGGTTCGTAATTTTACCCGGAGTTTTAGTTGAGTTCGTAATTTTACCCGGAGTTTTAGTTGGGTTCGTAATTTTACGCGGACTTTTTAGTTGGGTTCGTAATTTTACCCGGACTTTTTAGTTGGGTTCGTATTTTTTACCCGGAGTTTTAGTTGGGTTCGTAATTTTACCCGGAGTTTTAGTTGGGTTCGTAATTTTACCCTGACTTTTTAGTTGGGTTCGTATTTTTTACCCGGACTTTTAGTTGGGTTCGTAATTTTACACGGAGTTTTAGTTGGGTTCGTAATTTTACCCGGACTTTTTAGTTGGGTTCGTATTTTTTACCCGGACTTTTAGTTGGGTTCGTAATTTTACCCGGACTTTTTAGTTGGGTTCGTAATTTTACCCGGACTTTTTAGTTGGGTTCGTAATTTTACCCGGACTTTTTAGTTGGGTTCGTAATTTTACCCGGAGTTTTAGTTGGGTTCGTAATTTTACCCGGAGTTTTAGTTGGGTTCGTAATTTTACCCGGAGTTTTAGTTGGGTTCGTAATTTTACCCGGAGTTTTAGTTGGGTTCGTATTTTTACCCGGAGTTTTAGTTGGGTTCGTATTTTTTACCCGGACTTTTTAGTTGGGTTCGTATTTTTTACCCGGACTTTTAGTTGGGTTCGTAATTTTACCCGGACTTTTTAGTTGGGTTCGTAATTTTACCCGGACTTTTTAGTTGGGTTCGTAATTTTACCCGGACTTTTTAGTTGGGTTCGTAATTTTACCCGGAGTTTTAGTTGGGTTCGTAATTTTACCCGGAGTTTTAGTTGGGTTCGTATTTTTACCCGGAGTTTTAGTTGGGTTCGTAATTTTACCCGGAGCTTTAGTTGGGTTCGTAATTTTACCCGGACTTTTTAGTTGGGTTCGTATTTTTTACCCGGACTTTTAGTTGGGTTCGTAATTTTACCCGGAGTTTTAGTTGGGTTCGTAATTTTACCCGGAGTTTTAGTTGAGTTCGTAATTTTACCCGGAGTTTTAGTTGGGTTCGTAATTTTACCCGGACTTTTTAGTTGGGTTCGTAATTTTACCCGGACTTTTTAGTTGGGTTCGTATTTTTTACCCGGAGTTTTAGTTGGGTTCGTAATTTTACCCGGAGTTCTAGTTGGGTTCGTAATTCTACCCTGACTTTTTAGTTGGGTTCGTATTTTTTACCCGGACTTTTAGTTGGGTTCGTAATTTTACACGGAGTTTTAGTTGGGTTCGTAATTTTACCCGGACTTTTTAGTTGGGTTCGTATTTTTTACCCGGACTTTTAGTTGGGTTCGTAATTTTACCCGGACTTTTTAGTTGGGTTCGTAATTTTACCCGGACTTTTTAGTTGGGTTCGTAATTTTACCCGGACTTTTTAGTTGGGTTCGTAATTTTACCCGGAGTTTTAGTTGGGTTCGTAATTTTACCCGGAGTTTTAGTTGGGTTCGTAATTTTACCCGGAGTTTTAGTTGGGTTCGTAATTTTACCCGGAGTTTTAGTTGGGTTCGTATTTTTACCCGGAGTTTTAGTTGGGTTCGTATTTTTTACCCGGACTTTTTAGTTGGGTTCGTATTTTTTACCCGGACTTTTAGTTGGGTTCGTAATTTTACCCGGACTTTTTAGTTGGGTTCGTAATTTTACCCGGACTTTTTAGTTGGGTTCGTAATTTTACCCGTACTTTTTAGTTGGGTTCGTAATTTTACCCGGAGTTTTAGTTGGGTTCGTAATTTTACCCGGAGTTTTAGTTGGGTTCGTATTTTTACCCGGAGTTTTAGTTGGGTTCGTAATTTTACCCGGACTTTTTAGTTGGGTTCGTATTTTTTACCCGGACTTTTAGTTGGGTTCGTAATTTTACCCGGAGTTTTAGTTGGGTTCGTAATTTTACCCGGAGTTTTAGTTGAGTTCGTAATTTTACCCGGAGTTTTAGTTGGGTTCGTAATTTTACCCGGAGTTTTAGTTGGGTTCGTAATTTTACCCGGAGTTTTAGTTGGGTTCGTAATTTTACCCGGAGTTTTAGTTGGGTTCGTATTTTTACCCGGAGTTTTAGTTGGGTTCGTATTTTTTACCCGGACTTTTTAGTTGGGTTCGTATTTTTTACCCGGACTTTTAGTTGGGTTCGTAATTTTACCCGGACTTTTTAGTTGGGTTCGTAATTTTACCCGGACTTTTTAGTTGGGTTCGTAATTTTACCCGGACTTTTTAGTTGGGTTCGTAATTTTACCCGGAGTTTTAGTTGGATTCGTAATTTTACCCGGAGTTTTAGTTGGGTTCGTATTTTTACCCGGAGTTTTAGTTGGGTTCGTAATTTTACCCGGAGCTTTAGTTGGGTTCGTAATTTTACCCGGACTTTTTAGTTGGGTTCGTATTTTTTACCCGGACTTTTAGTTGGGTTCGTAATTTTACCCGGAGTTTTAGTTGGGTTCGTAATTTTACCCGGAGTTTTAGTTGAGTTCGTAATTTTACCCGGAGTTTTAGTTGGGTTCGTAATTTTACCCGGACTTTTTAGTTGGGTTCGTAATTTTACCCGGACTTTTTAGTTGGGTTCGTATTTTTTACCCGGAGTTTTAGTTGGGTTCGTAATTTTACCCGGAGTTTTAGTTGGGTTCGTAATTTTACCCTGACTCTTTAGTTGGGTTCGTATTTTTTACTCGGACTTTTAGTTGGGTTCGTAATTTTACACGGAGTTTTAGTTGGGTTCGTAATTTTACCCGGAGTTTTAGTTGGGTTCGTAATTTTACCCGGAGTTTTAGTTGGGTTCGTATTTTTACCCGGAGTTTTAGTTGGGTTCGTATTTTTTACCCGGACTTTTTAGTTGGGTTCGTATTTTTTACCCGGACTTTTTAGTTGGGTTCGTATTTTTTACCCGGACTTTTAGTTGGGTTCGTAATTTTACACGGAGTTTTAGTTGGGTTCGTAATTTTACCCGGACTTTTTAGTTGGGTTCGTATTTTTTACCCGGACTTTTAGTTGGGTTCGTAATTTTACCCGGACTTTTTAGTTGGGTTCGTAATTTTACCCGGACTTTTTAGTTGGGTTCGTAATTTTACCCGGACTTTTTAGTTGGGTTCGTAATTTTACCCGGAGTTTTAGTTGGGTTCGTAATTTTACCCGGAGTTTTAGTTGGGTTCGTAATTTTACCCGGAGTTTTAGTTGGGTTCGTAATTTTACTCGGAGTTTTAGTTGGGTTCGTATTTTTACCCGGAGTTTTAGTTGGGTTCGTATTTTTTACCCGGACTTTTTAGTTGGGTTCGTATTTTTTACCCGGACTTTTAGTTGGGTTCGTAATTTTACCCGGACTTTTTAGTTGGGTTCGTAATTTTACCCGGACTTTTTAGTTGGGTTCGTAATTTTACCCGGACTTTTTAGTTGGGTTCGTAATTTTGCCCGGAGTTTTAGTTGGGTTCGTAATTTTACCCGGAGTTTTAGTTGGGTTCGTATTTTTACCCGGAGTTTTAGTTGGGTTCGTAATTTTACCCGGAGCTTTAGTTGGGTTCGTAATTTTACCCGGACTTTTTAGTTGGGTTCGTATTTTTTACCCGGACTTTTAGTTGGGTTCGTAATTTTACCCGGAGTTTTAGTTGGGTTCGTAATTTTACCCGGAGTTTTAGTTGAGTTCGTAATTTTACCCGGAGTTTTAGTTGGGTTCGTAATTTTACCCGGACTTTTTAGTTGGGTTCGTAATTTTACCCGGAGTTTTAGTTGGGTTCGTAATTTTACCCGGAGTTTTAGTTGGGTTCGTAATTTTACCCGGAGTTTTAGTTGGGTTCGTAATTTTACCCGTAGTTTTAGTTGGGTTCGTATTTTTACCCGGAGTTTTAGTTGGGTTCGTATTTTTTACCCGGACTTTTTAGTTGGGTTCGTATTTTTTACCCGGACTTTTAGTTGGGTTCGTAATTTTACCCGGACTTTTTAGTTGGGTTCGTAATTTTACCCGGACTTTTTAGTTGGGTTCGTAATTTTACCCGGACTTTTTAGTTGGGTTCGTAATTTTACCCGGAGTTTTAGTTGGGTTCGTAATTTTACCCGGAGTTTTAGTTGGGTTCGTATTTTTACCCGGAGTTTTAGTTGGGTTCGTAATTTTACCCGGAGCTTTAGTTGGGTTCGTAATTTTACCCGGACTTTTTAGTTGGGTTCGTATTTTTTACCCGGACTTTTAGTTGGGTTCGTAATTTTACCCGGAGTTTTAGTTGGGTTCGTAATTTTACCCGGAGTTTTAGTTGAGTTCGTAATTTTACCCGGAGTTTTAGTTGGGTTCGTAATTTTACCCGGACTTTTTAGTTGGGTTCGTAATTTTACCCGGACTTTTTAGTTGGGTTCGTATTTTTTACCCGGAGTTTTAGTTGGGTTCGTAATTTTACCCGGAGTTTTAGTTGGGTTCGTAATTTTACCCTGACTTTTTAGTTGGGTTCGTATTTTTTACCCGGACTTTTAGTTGGGTTCGTAATTTTACACGGAGTTTTAGTTGGGTTCGTAATTTTACCCGGACTTTTTAGTTGGGTTCGTATTTTTTACCCGGACTTTTAGTTGGGTTCGTAATTTTACCCGGACTTTTTAGTTGGGTTCGTAATTTTACCCGGACTTTTTAGTTGGGTTCGTAATTTTACCCGGACTTTTTAGTTGGGTTCGTAATTTTACCCGGAGTTTTAGTTGGGTTCGTAATTTTACCCGGAGTTTTAGTTGGGTTCGTAATTTTACCCGGAGTTTTAGTTGGGTTCGTAATTTTACCCGGAGTTTTAGTTGGGTTCGTATTTTTACCCGGAGTTTTAGTTGGGTTCGTATTTTTTACCCGGACTTTTTAGTTGGGTTCGTATTTTTTACCCGGACTTTTAGTTGGGTTCGTAATTTTACCCGGACTTTTTAGTTGGGTTCGTAATTTTACCCGGACTTTTTAGTTGGGTTCGTAATTTTACCCGGACTTTTTAGTTGGGTTCGTAATTTTACCCGGAGTTTTAGTTGGGTTCGTAATTTTACCCGGAGTTTTAGTTGGGTTCGTATTTTTACCCGGAGTTTTAGTTGGGTTCGTAATTTTACCCGGAGCTTTAGTTGGGTTCGTAATTTTACCCGGACTTTTTAGTTGGGTTCGTATTTTTTACCCGGACTTTTAGTTGGGTTCGTAATTTTACCCGGAGTTTTAGTTGGGTTCGTAATTTTACCCGGAGTTTTAGTTGAGTTCGTAATTTTACCCGGAGTTTTAGTTGGGTTCGTAATTTTACCCGGACTTTTTAGTTGGGTTCGTAATTTTACCCGGACTTTTTAGTTGGGTTCGTATTTTTTACCCGGAGTTTTAGTTGGGTTCGTAATTTTACCCGGAGTTCTAGTTGGGTTCGTAATTTTACCCTGACTTTTTAGTTGGGTTCGTATTTTTTACCCGGACTTTTAGTTGGGTTCGTAATTTTACACGGAGTTTTAGTTGGGTTCGTAATTTTACCCGGACTTTTTAGTTGGGTTCGTATTTTTTACCCGGACTTTTAGTTGGGTTCGTAATTTTACCCGGACTTTTTAGTTGGGTTCGTAATTTTACCCGGACTTTTTAGTTGGGTTCGTAATTTTACCCGGACTTTTTAGTTGGGTTCGTAATTTTACCCGGAGTTTTAGTTGGGTTCGTAATTTTACCCGGAGTTTTAGTTGGGTTCGTAATTTTACCCGGAGTTTTAGTTGGGTTCGTAATTTTACCCGGAGTTTTAGTTGGGTTCGTATTTTTACCCGGAGTTTTAGTTGGGTTCGTATTTTTTACCCGGACTTTTTAGTTGGGTTCGTATTTTTTACCCGGAGTTTTAGTTGGGTTCGTAATTTTACCCGGACTTTTTAGTTGGGTTCGTAATTTTACCCGGACTTTTTAGTTGGGTTCGTAATTTTACCCGTACTTTTTAGTTGGGTTCGTAATTTTACCCGGAGTTTTAGTTGAGTTCGTAATTTTACCCGGAGTTTTAGTTGGGTTCGTATTTTTACCCGGAGTTTTAGTTGGGTTCGTAATTTTACCCGGACTTTTTAGTTGGGTTCGTAGTTTTACCCGGAGCTTTAGTTGGGTTCGTAATTTTACCCGGACTTTTTAGTTGGGTTCGTATTTTTTACCCGGACTTTTAGTTGGGTTCGTAATTTTACCCGGAGTTTTAGTTGGGTTCGTAATTTTACCCGGAGTTTTAGTTGAGTTCGTAATTTTACCCGGAGTTTTAGTTGGGTTCGTAATTTTACCCGGAGTTTTAGTTGGGTTCGTAATTTTACCCGGAGTTTTAGTTGGGTTCGTAATTTTACCCGGAGTTTTAGTTGGGTTCGTATTTTTACCCGGAGTTTTAGTTGGGTTCGTATTTTTTACCCGGGCTTTTTAGTTGGGTTCGTATTTTTTACCCGGACTTTTAGTTGGGTTCGTAATTTTACCCGGACTTTTTAGTTGGGTTCGTAATTTTACCCGGACTTTTTAGTTGGGTTCGTAATTTTACCCGGACTTTTTAGTTGGGTTCGTAATTTTACCCGGAGTTTTAGTTGGATTCGTAATTTTACCCGGAGTTTTAGTTGGGTTCGTATTTTTACCCGGAGTTTTAGTTGGGTTCGTAATTTTACCCGGAGCTTTAGTTGGGTTCGTAATTTTACCCGGACTTTTTAGTTGGGTTCGTATTTTTTACCCGGACTTTTAGTTGGGTTCGTAATTTTACCCGGAGTTTTAGTTGGGTTCGTAATTTTACCCGGAGTTTTAGTTGAGTTCGTAATTTTACCCGGAGTTTTAGTTGGGTTCGTAATTTTACCCGGACTTTTTAGTTGGGTTCGTAATTTTACCCGGACTTTTTAGTTGGGTTCGTATTTTTTACCCGGAGTTTTAGTTGGGTTCGTAATTTTACCCGGAGCTTTAGTTGGGTTCGTAATTTTACCCTGACTTTTTAGTTGGGTTCGTATTTTTTACTCGGACTTTTAGTTGGGTTCGTAATTTTACACGGAGTTTTAGTTGGGTTCGTAATTTTACCCGGACTTTTTAGTTGGGTTCGTAATTTTACCCGGAGTTTTAGTTGGGTTCGTAATTTTACCCGGAGTTTTAGTTGGGTTCGTAATTTTACCCGGAGTTTTAGTTGGGTTCGTAATTTTACCCGGAGTTTTAGTTGGGTTCGTATTTTTACCCGGAGTTTTAGTTGGGTTCGTATTTTTTACCCGGACTTTTTAGTTGGGTTCGTATTTTTTACCCGGACTTTTTAGTTGGGTTTGTAATTTTACCCGGACTTTTTAGTTGGGTTCGTAATTTTACCCGGACTTTTTAGTTGGGTTCGTAATTTTACCCGGAGTTTTAGTTGGGTTCGTAATTTTACCCGGACTTTTTAGTTGGGTTCGTATTTTTTACCCGGACTTTTAGTTGGGTTCGTAATTTTACCCGGAGTTTTAGTTGGGTTCGTAATTTTACCCGGAGTTTTAGTTGGGTTCGTATTTTTACCCGGAGTTTTAGTTGGGTTCGTAATTTTACCCGGAGCTTTAGTTGGGTTCGTAATTTTACCCGGACTTTTTAGTTGGGTTCGTATTTTTTACCCGGACTTTTAGTTGGGTTCGTAATTTTACCCGGAGTTTTAGTTGGGTTCGTAATTTTACCCGGAGTTTTAGTTGAGTTCGTAATTTTACCCGGAGTTTTAGTTGGGTTCGTAATTTTACCCGGACTTTTTAGTTGGGTTCGTAATTTTACCCGGACTTTTTAGTTGGGTTCGTATTTTTTACCCGGAGTTTTAGTTGGGTTCGTAATTTTACCCGGAGTTTTAGTTGGGTTCGTAATTTTACCCTGACTTTTTAGTTGGGTTCGTATTTTTTACCCGGACTTTTAGTTTGGTTCGTAATTTTACACGGAGTTTTAGTTGGGTTCGTAATTTTACCCGGACTTTTTAGTTGGGTTCGTATTTTTTACCCGGACTTTTAGTTGGGTTCGTAATTTTACCCGGACTTTTTAGTTGGGTTCGTAATTTTACCCGGACTTTTTAGTTGGGTTCGTAATTTTACCCGGACTTTTTAGTTGGGTTCGTAATTTTACCCGGACTTTTTAGTTGGGTTCGTAATTTTACCCGGACTTTTTAGTTGGGTTCGTAATTTTACCCGGAGTTTTAGTTGGGTTCGTAATTTTACCCGGAGTTTTAGTTGGGTTCGTATTTTTACCCGGAGTTTTAGTTGGGTTCGTAATTTTACCCGGAGCTTTAGTTGGGTTCGTAATTTTACCCGGACTTTTTAGTTGGGTTCGTATTTTTTACCCGGACTTTTAGTTGGGTTCGTAATTTTACCCGGAGTCTTAGTTGGGTTCGTAATTTTACCCGGAGTTTTAGTTGAGTTCGTAATTTTACCCGGAGTTTTAGTTGGGTACGTAATTTTACCCGGACTTTTTAGTTGGGTTCGTAATTTTACCCGGACTTTTTAGTTGGGTTCGTATTTTTTACCCGGAGTTTTAGTTGGGTTCGTAATTTTACCCGGAGTTTTAGTTGGGTTCGTAATTTTACCCTGACTTTTTAGTTGGGTTCGTATTTTTTACTCGGACTTTTAGTTGGGTTCGTAATTTTACACGGAGTTTTAGTTGGGTTCGTAATTTTACCCGGACTTTTTAGTTGGGTTCGTAATTTTACCCGGAGTTTTAGTTGGGTTCGTAATTTTACCCGGAGTTTTAGTTGGGTTCGTAATTTTACCCGGAGTTTTAGTTGGGTTCGTAATTTTACCCGGAGTTTTAGTTGGGTTCGTATTTTTACCCGGAGTTTTAGTTGGGTTCGTATTTTTTACCCGGACTTTTTAGTTGGGTTCGTATTTTTTACCCGGACTTTTTAGTTGGGTTCGTAATTTTACCCGGACTTTTTAGTTGGGTTCGTAATTTTACCCGGACTTTTTAGTTGGGTTCGTAATTTTACCCGGAGTTTTAGTTGGGTTCGTAATTTTACCCGGACTTTTTAGTTGGGTTCGTATTTTTTACCCGGACTTTTAGTTGGGTTCGTAATTTTACCCGGAGTTTTAGTTGGGTTCGTAATTTTACCCGGAGTTTTAGTTGAGTTCGTAATTTTACCCGGAGTTTTAGTTGGGTTCGTAATTTTACCCGGACTTTTTAGTTGGGTTCGTAATTTTACCCGGACTTTTTAGTTGGGTTCGTATTTTTTACCCGGAGTTTTAGTTGGGTTCGTAATTTTACCCGGACTTTTTAGTTGGGTTCGTATTTTTTACCCGGACTTTTAGTTGGGTTCGTAATTTTACCCGGAGTTTTAGTTGGGTTCGTAATTTTACCCGGAGTTTTAGTTGAGTTCGTAATTTTACCCGGAGTTTTAGTTGGGTTCGTAATTTTACCCGGAGTTTTAGTTGGGTTCGTAATTTTACCCGGAGTTTTAGTTGGGTTCGTAATTTTACCCGGAGTTTTAGTTGGGTTCGTATTTTTACCCGGAGTTTTAGTTGGGTTCGTATTTTTTACCCGGGCTTTTTAGTTGGGTTCGTATTTTTTACCCGGACTTTTAGTTGGGTTCGTAATTTTACCCGGACTTTTTAGTTGGGTTCGTAATTTTACCCGGACTTTTTAGTTGGGTTCGTAATTTTACCCGGACTTTTTAGTTGGGTTCGTAATTTTACCCGGAGTTTTAGTTGGATTCGTAATTTTACCCGGAGTTTTAGTTGGGTTCGTATTTTTACCCGGAGTTTTAGTTGGGTTCGTAATTTTACCCGGAGCTTTAGTTGGGTTCGTAATTTTACCCGGACTTTTTAGTTGGGTTCGTATTTTTTACCCGGACTTTTAGTTGGGTTCGTAATTTTACCCGGAGTTTTAGTTGGGTTCGTAATTTTACCCGGAGTTTTAGTTGAGTTCGTAATTTTACCCGGAGTTTTAGTTGGGTTCGTAATTTTACCCGGACTTTTTAGTTGGGTTCGTAATTTTACCCGGACTTTTTAGTTGGGTTCGTATTTTTTACCCGGAGTTTTAGTTGGGTTCGTAATTTTACCCGGAGCTTTAGTTGGGTTCGTAATTTTACCCTGACTTTTTAGTTGGGTTCGTATTTTTTACTCGGACTTTTAGTTGGGTTCGTAATTTTACACGGAGTTTTAGTTGGGTTCGTAATTTTACCCGGACTTTTTAGTTGGGTTCGTAATTTTACCCGGAGTTTTAGTTGGGTTCGTAATTTTACCCGGAGTTTTAGTTGGGTTCGTAATTTTACCCGGAGTTTTAGTTGGGTTCGTAATTTTACCCGGAGTTTTAGTTGGGTTCGTATTTTTACCCGGAGTTTTAGTTGGGTTCGTATTTTTTACCCGGACTTTTTAGTTGGGTTCGTATTTTTTACCCGGACTTTTTAGTTGGGTTTGTAATTTTACCCGGACTTTTTAGTTGGGTTCGTAATTTTACCCGGACTTTTTAGTTGGGTTCGTAATTTTACCCGGAGTTTTAGTTGGGTTCGTAATTTTACCCGGACTTTTTAGTTGGGTTCGTATTTTTTACCCGGACTTTTAGTTGGGTTCGTAATTTTACCCGGAGTTTTAGTTGGGTTCGTAATTTTACCCGGAGTTTTAGTTGGGTTCGTATTTTTACCCGGAGTTTTAGTTGGGTTCGTAATTTTACCCGGAGCTTTAGTTGGGTTCGTAATTTTACCCGGACTTTTTAGTTGGGTTCGTATTTTTTACCCGGACTTTTAGTTGGGTTCGTAATTTTACCCGGAGTTTTAGTTGGGTTCGTAATTTTACCCGGAGTTTTAGTTGAGTTCGTAATTTTACCCGGAGTTTTAGTTGGGTTCGTAATTTTACCCGGACTTTTTAGTTGGGTTCGTAATTTTACCCGGACTTTTTAGTTGGGTTCGTATTTTTTACCCGGAGTTTTAGTTGGGTTCGTAATTTTACCCGGAGTTTTAGTTGGGTTCGTAATTTTACCCTGACTTTTTAGTTGGGTTCGTATTTTTTACCCGGACTTTTAGTTTGGTTCGTAATTTTACACGGAGTTTTAGTTGGGTTCGTAATTTTACCCGGACTTTTTAGTTGGGTTCGTATTTTTTACCCGGACTTTTAGTTGGGTTCGTAATTTTACCCGGACTTTTTAGTTGGGTTCGTAATTTTACCCGGACTTTTTAGTTGGGTTCGTAATTTTACCCGGACTTTTTAGTTGGGTTCGTAATTTTACCCGGACTTTTTAGTTGGGTTCGTAATTTTACCCGGACTTTTTAGTTGGGTTCGTAATTTTACCCGGAGTTTTAGTTGGGTTCGTAATTTTACCCGGAGTTTTAGTTGGGTTCGTATTTTTACCCGGAGTTTTAGTTGGGTTCGTAATTTTACCCGGAGCTTTAGTTGGGTTCGTAATTTTACCCGGACTTTTTAGTTGGGTTCGTATTTTTTACCCGGACTTTTAGTTGGGTTCGTAATTTTACCCGGAGTCTTAGTTGGGTTCGTAATTTTACCCGGAGTTTTAGTTGAGTTCGTAATTTTACCCGGAGTTTTAGTTGGGTACGTAATTTTACCCGGACTTTTTAGTTGGGTTCGTAATTTTACCCGGACTTTTTAGTTGGGTTCGTATTTTTTACCCGGAGTTTTAGTTGGGTTCGTAATTTTACCCGGAGTTTTAGTTGGGTTCGTAATTTTACCCTGACTTTTTAGTTGGGTTCGTATTTTTTACTCGGACTTTTAGTTGGGTTCGTAATTTTACACGGAGTTTTAGTTGGGTTCGTAATTTTACCCGGACTTTTTAGTTGGGTTCGTAATTTTACCCGGAGTTTTAGTTGGGTTCGTAATTTTACCCGGAGTTTTAGTTGGGTTCGTAATTTTACCCGGAGTTTTAGTTGGGTTCGTAATTTTACCCGGAGTTTTAGTTGGGTTCGTATTTTTACCCGGAGTTTTAGTTGGGTTCGTATTTTTTACCCGGACTTTTTAGTTGGGTTCGTATTTTTTACCCGGACTTTTTAGTTGGGTTCGTAATTTTACCCGGACTTTTTAGTTGGGTTCGTAATTTTACCCGGACTTTTTAGTTGGGTTCGTAATTTTACCCGGAGTTTTAGTTGGGTTCGTAATTTTACCCGGACTTTTTAGTTGGGTTCGTATTTTTTACCCGGACTTTTAGTTGGGTTCGTAATTTTACCCGGAGTTTTAGTTGGGTTCGTAATTTTACCCGGAGTTTTAGTTGAGTTCGTAATTTTACCCGGAGTTTTAGTTGGGTTCGTAATTTTACCCGGACTTTTTAGTTGGGTTCGTAATTTTACCCGGACTTTTTAGTTGGGTTCGTATTTTTTACCCGGAGTTTTAGTTGGGTTCGTAATTTTACCCGGAGTTTTAGTTGGGTTCGTAATTTTACCGTGACTTTTTAGTTGGGTTCGTATTTTTTACCCGGACTTTTAGTTGGGTTCGTAATTTTACACGGAGTTTTAGTTGGGTTCGTAATTTTACCCGGACTTTTTAGTTGGGTTCGTATTTTTTACCCGGACTTTTAGTTGGGTTCGTAATTTTACCCGCACTTTTTAGTTGGGTTCGTAATTTTACCCGGACTTTTTAGTTGGGTTCGTAATTTTACCCGGACTTTTTAGTTGGGTTCGTAATTTTACCCGGAGTTTTAGTTGGGTTCGTAATTTTACCCGGAGTTTTAGTTGGGTTCGTAATTTTACCCGGAGTTTTAGTTGGGTTCGTAATTTTACCCGGACTTTTTAGTTGGGTTCGTAATTTTACCCGGACTTTTTAGTTGGGTTCGTATTTTTTACCCGGAGTTTTAGTTGGGTTCGTAATTTTACCCGGAGTTTTAGTTGGGTTCGTAATTTTACCCTGACTTTTTAGTTGGGTTCGTATTTTTTACCCGGACTTTTAGTTGGGTTCGTAATTTTACACGGAGTTTTAGTTGGGTTCGTAATTTTACCCGGACTTTTTAGTTGGGTTCGTATTTTTTACCCGGACTTTTAGTTGGGTTCGTAATTTTACCCGGACTTTTTAGTTGGGTTCGTAATTTTACCCGGACTTTTTAGTTGGGTTCGTAATTTTACCCGGACTTTTTAGTTGGGTTCGTAATTTTACCCGGACTTTTTAGTTGGGTTCGTAATTTTACCCGGACTTTTTAGTTGGGTTCGTAATTTTACCCGGAGTTTTAGTTGGGTTCGTAATTTTACCCGGAGTTTTAGTTGGGTTCGTATTTTTACCCGGAGTTTTAGTTGGGTTCGTAATTTTACCCGGAGCTTTAGTTGGGTTCGTAATTTTACCCGGACTTTTTAGTTGGGTTCGTATTTTTTACCCGGACTTTTAGTTGGGTTCGTAATTTTACCCGGAGTTTTAGTTGGGTTCGTAATTTTACCCGGAGTTTTAGTTGAGTTCGTAATTTTACCCGGAGTTTTAGTTGGGTACGTAATTTTACCCGGACTTTTTAGTTGGGTTAGTAATTTTACCCGGACTTTTTAGTTGGGTTCGTATTTTTTACCCGGAGTTTTAGTTGGGTTCGTAATTTTACCCGGAGTTTTAGTTGGGTTCGTAATTTTACCCTGACTTTTTAGTTGGGTTCGTATTTTTTACTCGGACTTTTAGTTGGGTTCGTAATTTTACACGGAGTTTTAGTTGGGTTCGTAATTTTACCCGGACTTTTTAGTTGGGTTCGTAATTTTACCCGGAGTTTTAGTTGGGTTCGTAATTTTACCCGGAGTTTTAGTTGGGTTCGTAATTTTACCCGGAGTTTTAGTTGGGTTCGTAATTTTACCCGGAGTTTTAGTTGGGTTCGTATTTTTACCCGGAGTTTTAGTTGGGTTCGTATTTTTTACCCGGACTTTTTAGTTGGGTTCGTATTTTTTACCCGGACTTTTTAGTTGGGTTCGTAATTTTACCCGGACTTTTTAGTTGGGTTCGTAATTTTACCCGGACTTTTTAGTTGGGTTCGCAATTTTACCCGGAGTTTTAGTTGGGTTCGTAATTTTACCCGGACTTTTTAGTTGGGTTCGTATTTTTTACCCGGACTTTTAGTTGGGTTCGTAATTTTACCCGGAGTTTTAGTTGGGTTCGTAATTTTACCCGGAGTTTTAGTTGAGTTCGTAATTTTACCCGGAGTTTTAGTTGGGTTCGTAATTTTACCCGGACTTTTTAGTTGGGTTCGTAATTTTACCCGGACTTTTTAGTTGGGTTCGTATTTTTTACCCGGAGTTTTAGTTGGGTTCGTAATTTTACCCGGAGTTTTAGTTGGGTTCGTAATTTTACCGTGACTTTTTAGTTGGGTTCGTATTTTTTACCCGGACTTTTAGTTGGGTTCGTAATTTTACACGGAGTTTTAGTTGGGTTCGTAATTTTACCCGGACTTTTTAGTTGGGTTCGTATTTTTTACCCGGACTTTTAGTTGGGTTCGTAATTTTACCCGGACTTTTTAGTTGGGTTCGTAATTTTACCCGGACTTTTTAGTTGGGTTCTTAATTTTACCCGGACTTTTTAGTTGGGTTCGTAATTTTACCCGGAGTTTTAGTTGGGTTCGTAATTTTACCCGGAGTTTTAGTTGGGTTCGTAATTTTACCCGGAGTTTTAGTTGGGTTCGTAATTTTACCCGGAGTTTTAGTTGGGTTCGTATTTTTACCCGGAGTTTTAGTTGGGTTCGTATTTTTTACCCGGACTTTTTAGTTGGGTTCGTATTTTTTACCCGGACTTTTAGTTGGGTTCGTAATTTTACCCGGACTTTTTAGTTGGGTTCGTAATTTTACCCGGACTTTTTAGTTGGGTTCTTAATTTTACCCGGACTTTTTAGTTGGGTTCGTAATTTTACCCGGAGTTTTAGTTGGGTTCGTAATTTTACCCGGAGTTTTAGTTGGGTTCGTATTTTTACCCGGAGTTTTAGTTGGGTTCGTAATTTTACCCGGACTTTTTAGTTGGGTTCGTAATTTTACCCGGAGCTTTAGTTGGGTTCGTAATTTTACCCGGACTTTTTAGTTGGGTTCGTATTTTTTACCCGGACTTTTAGTTGGGTTCGTAATTTTACCCGGAGTTTTAGTTGGGTTCGTAATTTTACCCGGAGTTTTAGTTGAGTTCGTAATTTTACCCGGAGTTTTAGTTGGGTTCGTAATTTTGCCCGGACTTTTTAGTTGGGTTCGTAATTTTACCCGGACTTTTTAGTTGGGTTCGTATTTTTTACCCGGGGTTTTAGTTGGGTTCGTAATTTTACCCGGAGTTTTAGTTGGGTTCGTAATTTTACCCTGACTTTTTAGTTGGGTTCGTATTTTTTACCCGGACTTTTAGTTGGGTTCGTAATTTTACACGGAGTTTTAGTTGGGTTCGTAATTTTACCCGGACTTTTTAGTTGGGTTCGTATTTTTTACCCGGACTTTTAGTTGGGTTCGTAATTTTACCCGGACTTTTTAGTTGGGTTCGTAATTTTACCCGGACTTTTTAGTTGGGTTCGTAATTTTACCCGGACTTTTTAGTTGGGTTCGTAATTTTACCCGGAGTTTTAGTTGGGTTCGTAATTTTACCCGGAGTTTCAGTTGGGTTCGTAATTTTACCCGGAGTTTTAGTTGGGTTCGTAATTTTACCCGGAGTTTTAGTTGGGTTCGTATTTTTACCCGGAGTTTTAGTTGGGTTCGTATTTTTTACCCGGATTTTTTAGTTGGGTTCGTATTTTTTACCCGGACTTTTAGTTGGGTTCGTAATTTTACCCGGACTTTTTAGTTGGGTTCGTAATTTTACCCGGACTTTTTAGTTGGGTTCGTAATTTTACCCGGACTTTTTAGTTGGGTTCGTAATTTTACCCGGAGTTTTAGTTGGGTTCGTAATTTTACCCGGAGTTTTAGTTGGGTTCGTATTTTTACCCGGAGTTTTAGTTGGGTTCGTAATTTTACCCGGAGCTTTAGTTGGGTTCGCAATTTTACCCGGACTTTTTAGTTGGGTTCGTATTTTTTACCCGGACTTTTAGTTGGGTTCGTAATTTTACCCGGAGTTTTAGTTGGGTTCGTAATTTTACCCGGAGTTTTAGTTGAGTTCGTAATTTTACCCGGAGTTTTAGTTGGGTTCGTAATTTTACCCGGACTTTTTAGTTGGGTTCGTAATTTTACCCGGACTTTTTAGTTGGGTTCGTATTTTTTACCCGGAGTTTTAGTTGGGTTCGTAATTTTACCCGGAGTTTTAGTTGGGTTCGTAATTTGACCCTGACTTTTTAGTTGGGTTCGTATTTTTTACCCGGACTTTTAGTTGGGTTCGTAATTTTACACGGAGTTTTAGTTGGGTTCGTAATTTTACCCGGACTTTTTAGTTGGGTTCGTATTTTTTACCCGGACTTTTAGTTGGGTCCGTAATTTTACCCGGAGATTTAGTTGGGTTCGTAATTTTACCCGGAGTTTTAGTTGGGTTCGTAATTTTACCCGGAGTTTTAGTTGGGTTCGTAATTTTACCCGGAGTTTTAGTTGGGTTCGTATTTTTACCCAGAGTTTTAGTTGGGTTCGTATTTTTTACCCGGACTTTTTAGTTGGGTTCGTATTTTTTACCCGGACTTTTAGTTGGGTTCGTAATTTTACCCGGACTTTTTAGTTGGGTTCGTAATTTTACCCGGACTTTTTAGTTGGGTTCGTAATTTTACCCGGACTTTTTAGTTGGGTTCGTAATTTTACCCTCAGTTTTAGTTGGGTTCGTAATTTTACCCGGAGTTTAAGTTGGGTTCGTATTTTTACCCGGAGTTTTAGTTGGGTTCGTAATTTTACCCGGAGCTTTAGTTGGGTTCGTAATTTTACCCGGACTTTTTAGTTGGGTTCGTATTTTTTACCCGGACTTTTAGTTGGGTTCGTAATTTTACCCGGAGTTTTAGTTGGGTTCGTAATTTTACCCGGACTTTTAGTTGAGTTCGTAATTTTATCCGGAGTTTTAGTTGGGTTCGTAATTTTACCCGGACTTTTTAGTTGGGTTCGTAATTTTACCCGGACTTTTTAGTTGGGTTCGTATTTTTTACCCGGAGTTTTAGTTGGGTTCGTAATTTTACCCGGAGTTTTAGTTGGGTTCGTAATTTTACCCTGACTTTTTAGTTGGGTTCGTATTTTTTACCCGGACTTTTAGTTGGGTTCGTAATTTTACACGGAGTTTTAGTTGGGTTCGTAATTTTACCCGGACTTTTTAGTTGGGTTCGTATTTTTTACCCGGACTTTTAGTTGGGTTCGTAATTTTACCCGGACTTTTTAGTTGGGTTCGTAATTTT
The DNA here is from genome assembly GCA_964023965.1 of Melinopterus prodromus. Lineage (NCBI taxonomy): Eukaryota > Metazoa > Arthropoda > Insecta > Coleoptera > Scarabaeidae > Melinopterus > Melinopterus prodromus. Next base: position 91,381 of record CAXIES010000425.1, read on the forward strand.
ACCCGGACTTTTTAGTTGGGTTCGTAATTTTACCCGGACTTTTTAGTTGGGTTCGTAATTTTACCCGGAGTTTTAGTTGGGTTCGTAGTTTTACCCGGAGTTTTAGCTGGGTTCGTAATTTTACCCGGAGTTTTAGTTGGGTTCGTAATTTTACCCGGAGTTTTAGTTGGGTTCGTATTTTTACCCGGAGTTTTAGTTGGGTTCGTATTTTTTACCCGGACTTTTTAGTTGGGTTCGTATTTTTTACCCGGACTTTTAGTTGGGTTCGTAATTTTACCCGGACTTTTTAGTTGGGTTCGTAATTTTACCCGGACTTTTTAGTTGGGTTCGTAATTTTACCCGGACTTTTTAGTTGGGTTCGTAATTTTACCCGGAGTTTTAGTTGGGTTCGTAATTTTACCCGGAGTTTTAGTTGGGTACGTATTTTTACCCGGAGTTTTAGTTGGGTTCGTAATTTTACCCGGACTTTTTAGTTGGGTTCGTAATTTTACCCGGAGCTTTAGTTGGGTTCGTAATTTTACCCGGACTTTTTAGTTGGGTTCGTATTTTTTACCCGGACTTTTAGTTGGGTTCGTAATTTTACCCGGAGTTTTAGTTGGGTTCGTAATTTTACCCGGAGTTTTAGTTGAGTTCGTAATTTTACCCGGAGTTTTAGTTGGGTTCGTAATTTTACCCGGACTTTTTAGTTGGGTTCGTAATTTTACCCGGACTTTTTAGTTGGGTTCGTATTTTTTACCGGGAGTTTTAGTTGGGTTCGTAATTTTACCCGGAGTTTTAGTTGGGTTCGTAATTTTACCCTAACTTTTTAGTTGGGTTCGTATTTTTTACCCGGACTTTTAGTTGGGTTCGTAATTTTACACGGAGTTTTAGTTGGGTTCGTAATTTTACCCGGACTTTTTAGTTGGGTTCGTATTTTTTACCCGGACTTTTAGTTGGGTTCGTAATTTTACCCGGACTTTTTAGTTGGGTTCGTAATTTTACCCGGACTTTTTAGTTGGGTTCGTAATTTTACCCGGACTTTTTAGTTGGGTTCGTAATTTTACCCGGAGTTTTAGTTGGGTTCGTAATTTTACCCGGAGTTTTAGTTGGGTTCGTAATTTTACCCGGAGTTTTAGTTGGGTTCGTAATTTTACCCGGAGTTTTAGTTGGGTTCGTATTTTTACCCGGAGTTTTAGTTGGGTTCGTATTTTTTACCCGGATTTTTTAGTTGGGTTCGTATTTTTTACCCGGACTTTTAGTTGGGTTCGTAATTTTACCCGGACTTTTTAGTTGGGTTCGTAATTTTACCCGGACTTTTTAGTTGGGTTCGTAATTTTACCCGGAGTTTTAGTTGGGTTCGTAATTTTACCTGGAGTTTTAGTTGGTTTCGTATTTTTACCCGGAGTTTTAGTTGGGTTCGTAATTTTACCCGGAGCTTTAGTTGGGTTCGTAATTTTACCCGGACTTTTTAGTTGGGTTCGTATTTTTTACCCGGACTTTTAGTTGGGTTCGTAATTTTACCCGGAGTTTTAGTTGGGTTCGTAATTTTACCCGGAGTTTTAGTTGAGTTCGTAATTTTACCCGGAGTTTTAGTTGGGTTCGTAATTTTACCCGGACTTTTTAGTTGGGTTCGTAATTTTACCCGGACTTTTTAGTTGGGATCGTATTTTTTACCCGGAGTTTTAGTTGGGTTCGTAATTTTACCCGGAGTTTTAGTTGGGTTCGTAATTTGACCCTGACTTTTTAGTTGGGTTCGTATTTTTTACCCGGACTTTTAGTTGGGTTCGTAATTTTACACTGAGTTTTAGTTGGGTTCGTAATTTTACCCGGACTTTTTAGTTGGGTTCGTATTTTTTACCCGGACTTTTAGTTGGGTTCGTAATTTTACCCGGACTTTTTAGTTGGGTTCGTAATTTTACCCGGACTTTTTAGTAGGGTTCGTAATTTTACCCGGACTTTTTAGTTGGGTTCGTAATTTTACCCGGAGTTTTAGTTGGGTTCGTAATTTTACCCGGAGTTTTAGTTGGGTTCGTAATTTTACCCGGAGTTTTAGTTGGGTTCGTAATTTTACCCGGAGTTTTAGTTGGGTTAGTATTTTTACCCGGAGTTTTAGTTGGGTTCGTATTTTTTACCCGGACTTTTTAGTTGGGTTCGTATTTTTTACCCGGACTTTTAGTTGGGTTCGTAATTTTACCCGGACTTTTTAGTTGGGTTCGTAATTTTACCCGGACTTTTTAGTTGGGTTCGTAATTTTACCCGGAGTTTTAGTTGGGTTCGTAATTTTACCCGGAGTTTTAGTTGGGTTCGTATTTTTACCCGGAGTTTTAGTTGGGTTCGTAATTTTACCCGGAGCTTTAGTTGGGTTCGTAATTTTACCCGGACTTTTTAGTTGGGTTCGTATTTTTTACCCGGACTTTTAGTTGGGTTCGTAATTTTACCCGGAGTTTTAGTTGGGTTCGTAATTTTACCCGGAGTTTTAGTTGAGTTCGTAATTTTACCCGGAGTTTTAGTTGGGTTCGTAATTTTACCCGGACTTTTTAGTTGGGTTCGTAATTTTACCCGGACTTTTTAGTTGGGTTCGTATTTTTTACCCGGAGTTTTAGTTGGGTTCGTATTTTTACCCGGAGTTTTAGTTGGGTTCGTAATTTTACCCGGACTTTTTAGTTGGGTTCGTAATTTTACCCGGAGCTTTAGTTGGGTTCGTAATTTTACCCGGACTTTTTAGTTGGGTTCGTATTTTTTACCCGGACTTTTAGTTGGGTTCGTAATTTTACCCGGAGTTTTAGTTAGGTTCGTAATTTTACCCGGAGTTTTAGTTGAGTTCGTAATTTTACCCGGAGTTTTAGTTGGGTTCGTAATTTTACCCGGACTTTTTAGTTGGGTTCGTAATTTTACCCGGACTTTTTAGTTGGGTTCGTATTTTTTACCGGGAGTTTTAGTTGGGTTCGTAATTTTACCCGGAGTTTTAGTTGGGTTCGTAATTTTACCCTAACTTTTTAGTTGGGTTCGTATTTTTTACCCGGACTTTTAGTTGGGTTCGTAATTTTACACGGAGTTTTAGTTGGGTTCGTAATTTTACCCGGACTTTTTAGTTGGGTTCGTATTTTTTACCCGGACTTTTAGTTGGGTTCGTAATTTTACCCGGACTTTTTAGTTGGGTTCGTAATTTTACCCGTACTTTTTAGTTGGGTTCGTAATTTTACCCGGACTTTTTAGTTGGGTTCGTAATTTTACCCGGAGTTTTAGTTGGGTTCGTAATTTTACCCGGAGTTTTAGTTGGGTTCGTAATTTTACCCGGAGGTTTAGTTGGGTTCGTAATTTTACCCGGAGTTTTAGTTGGGTTCGTTTTTTTACCCGGAGTTTTAGTTGGGTTCGTATTTTTTACCCGGATTTTTTAGTTGGGTTCGTATTTTTTACCCGGACTTTTAGTTGGGTTCGTAATTTTACCCGGACTTTTTAGTTGGGTTCGTAATTTTACCCGGACTTTTTAGTTGGGTTCGTAATTTTACCCGGACTTTTTAGTTGGGTTCGTAATTTTACCCGGAGTTTTAGTTGGGTTCGTAATTTTACCCGGAGTTTTAGTTGGGTTCGTATTTTTACCCGGAGTTTTAGTTGGGTTCGTAATTTTACCCGGAGCTTTAGTTGGGTTCGTAATTTTACCCGGACTTTTTAGTTGGGTTCGTATTTTTTACCCGGACTTTTAGTTGGGTTCGTAATTTTACCCGGAGTTTTAGTTGGGTTCGTAATTTTACCCGGAGTTTTAGTTGAGTTCGTAATTTTACCCGGAGTTTTAGTTGGGTTCGTAATTTTACCCGGACTTTTTAGTTGGGTTCGTAATTTTACCCGGACTTTTTAGTTGGGATCGTATTTTTTACCCAGAGTTTTAGTTGGGTTCGTAATTTTACCCGGAGTTTTAGTTGGGTTCGTAATTTGACCCTGACTTTTTAGTTGGGTTCGTATTTTTTACCCGGACTTTTAGTTGGGTTCGTAATTTTACACGGAGTTTTAGTTGGGTTCGTAATTTTACCCGGACTTTTTAGTTGGGTTCGTATTTTTTACCCGGACTTTTAGTTGGGTTCGTAATTTTACCCGGACTTTTTAGTTGGGTTCGTAATTTTACCCGGACTTTTTAGTCGGGTTCGTAATTTTACCCGGCCTTTAGTTGGGTTCGTAATTTTACCCGGAGTTTTAGTTGGGTTCGTAATTTTACCCGGAGTTTTAGTTGAGTTCGTAATTTTACCCGGAGTTTTAGTTGGGTTCGTAATTTTACCCGGACTTTTTAGTTGGGTTCGTAATTTTACCCGGACTTTTTAGTTGGGATCGTATTTTTTACCCGGAGTTTTAGTTGGGTTCGTAATTTTACCCGGAGTTTTAGTTGGGTTCGTAATTTGACCCTGACTTTTTAGTTGGGTTCGTATTTTTTACCCGGACTTTTAGTTGGGTTCGTAATTTTACACTGAGTTTTAGTTGGGTTCGTAATTTTACCCGGACTTTTTAGTTGGGTTCGTATTTTTTACCCGGACTTTTAGTTGGGTTCGTAATTTTACCCGGACTTTTTAGTTGGGTTCGTAATTTTACCCGGACTTTTTAGTAGGGTTCGTAATTTTACCCGGACTTTTTAGTTGGGTTCGTAATTTTACCCGGAGTTTTAGTTGGGTTCGTAATTTTACCCGGAGTTTTAGTTGGGTTCGTAATTTTACCCGGAGTTTTAGTTGGGTTCGTAATTTTACCCGGAGTTTTAGTTGGGTTAGTATTTTTACCCGGAGTTTTAGTTGGGTTCGTATTTTTTACCCGGACTTTTTAGTTGGGTTCGTATTTTTTACCCGGACTTTTAGTTGGGTTCGTAATTTTACCCGGACTTTTTAGTTGGGTTCGTAATTTTACCCGGACTTTTTAGTTGGGTTCGTAATTTTACCCGGAGTTTTAGTTGGGTTCGTAATTTTACCCGGAGTTTTAGTTGGGTTCGTATTTTTACCCGGAGTTTTAGTTGGGTTCGTAATTTTACCCGGAGCTTTAGTTGGGTTCGTAATTTTACCCGGACTTTTTAGTTGGGTTCGTATTTTTTACCCGGACTTTTAGTTGGGTTCGTAATTTTACCCGGAGTTTTAGTTGGGTTCGTAATTTTACCCGGAGTTTTAGTTGAGTTCGTAATTTTACCCGGAGTTTTAGTTGGGTTCGTAATTTTACCCGGACTTTTTAGTTGGGTTCGTAATTTTACCCGGACTTTTTAGTTGGGTTCGTATTTTTTACCCGGAGTTTTAGTTGGGTTCGTATTTTTACCCGGAGTTTTAGTTGGGTTCGTAATTTTACCCGGACTTTTTAGTTGGGTTCGTAATTTTACCCGGAGCTTTAGTTGGGTTCGTAATTTTACCCGGACTTTTTAGTTGGGTTCGTATTTTTTACCCGGACTTTTAGTTGGGTTCGTAATTTTACCCGGAGTTTTAGTTAGGTTCGTAATTTTACCCGGAGTTTTAGTTGAGTTCGTAATTTTACCCGGAGTTTTAGTTGGGTTCGTAATTTTACCCGGACTTTTTAGTTGGGTTCGTAATTTTACCCGGACTTTTTAGTTGGGTTCGTATTTTTTACCGGGAGTTTTAGTTGGGTTCGTAATTTTACCCGGAGTTTTAGTTGGGTTCGTAATTTTACCCTAACTTTTTAGTTGGGTTCGTATTTTTTACCCGGACTTTTAGTTGGGTTCGTAATTTTACACGGAGTTTTAGTTGGGTTCGTAATTTTACCCGGACTTTTTAGTTGGGTTCGTATTTTTTACCCGGACTTTTAGTTGGGTTCGTAATTTTACCCGGACTTTTTAGTTGGGTTCGTAATTTTACCCGTACTTTTTAGTTGGGTTCGTAATTTTACCCGGACTTTTTAGTTGGGTTCGTAATTTTACCCGGAGTTTTAGTTGGGTTCGTAATTTTACCCGGAGTTTTAGTTGGGTTCGTAATTTTACCCGGAGGTTTAGTTGGGTTCGTAATTTTACCCGGAGTTTTAGTTGGGTTCGTTTTTTTACCCGGAGTTTTAGTTGGGTTCGTATTTTTTACCCGGATTTTTTAGTTGGGTTCGTATTTTTTACCCGGACTTTTAGTTGGGTTCGTAATTTTACCCGGACTTTTTAGTTGGGTTCGTAATTTTACCCGGACTTTTTAGTTGGGTTCGTAATTTTACCCGGACTTTTTAGTTGGGTTCGTAATTTTACCCGGAGTTTTAGTTGGGTTCGTAATTTTACCCGGAGTTTTAGTTGGGTTCGTATTTTTACCCGGAGTTTTAGTTGGGTTCGTAATTTTACCCGGAGCTTTAGTTGGGTTCGTAATTTTACCCGGACTTTTTAGTTGGGTTCGTATTTTTTACCCGGACTTTTAGTTGGGTTCGTAATTTTACCCGGAGTTTTAGTTGGGTTCGTAATTTTACCCGGAGTTTTAGTTGAGTTCGTAATTTTACCCGGAGTTTTAGTTGGGTTCGTAATTTTACCCGGACTTTTTAGTTGGGTTCGTAATTTTACCCGGACTTTTTAGTTGGGATCGTATTTTTTACCCAGAGTTTTAGTTGGGTTCGTAATTTTACCCGGAGTTTTAGTTGGGTTCGTAATTTGACCCTGACTTTTTAGTTGGGTTCGTATTTTTTACCCGGACTTTTAGTTGGGTTCGTAATTTTACACGGAGTTTTAGTTGGGTTCGTAATTTTACCCGGACTTTTTAGTTGGGTTCGTATTTTTTACCCGGACTTTTAGTTGGGTTCGTAATTTTACCCGGACTTTTTAGTTGGGTTCGTAATTTTACCCGGACTTTTTAGTCGGGTTCGTAATTTTACCCGGCCTTTAGTTGGGTTCGTAATTTTACCCGGAGTTTTAGTTGGGTTCGTAATTTTACCCGGAGTTTTAGTTGGGTTCGTAATTTTACCCGGAGTTTTAGTTGGGTTCGTAATTTTACCCGGAGTTTTAGTTGGGTTAGTATTTTTACCCGGAGTTTTAGTTGGGTTCGTATTTTTTACCCGGACTTTTTAGTTGGGTTCGTATTTTTTACCCGGACTTTTAGTTGGGTTCGTAATTTTACCCGGACTTTTTAGTTGGGTTCGTAATTTTACCCGGACTTTTTAGTTGGGTTCGTAATTTTACCCGGAGTTTTAGTTGGGTTCGTAATTTTACCCGGAGTTTTAGTTGGGTTCGTATTTTTACCCGGAGTTTTAGTTGGGTTCGTAATTTTACCCGGAGCTTTAGTTGGGTTCGTAATTTTACCCGGACTTTTTAGTTGGGTTCGTATTTTTTACCCGGACTTTTAGTTGGGTTCGTAATTTTACCCGGAGTTTTAGTTGGGTTCGTAATTTTACCCGGAGTTTTAGTTGAGTTCGTAATTTTACCCGGAGTTTTAGTTGGGTTCGTAATTTTACCCGGACTTTTTAGTTGGGTTCGTAATTTTACCCGGACTTTTTAGTTGGGTTCGTATTTTTTACCCGGACTTTTAGTTGGGTTCGTAATTTTACCCGGACTTTTTAGTTGGGTTCGTAATTTTACCCGGACTTTTTAGTTGGGTTCGTAATTTTACCCGGACTTTTTAGTTGGGTTCGTAATTTTACCCGGAGTTTTAGTTGGGTTCGTAATTTTACCCGGAGTTTTAGTTGGGTTCGTAATTTTACCCGGAGTTTTAGTTGGGTTCGTAATTTTACCCGGAGTTTTAGTTGGGTTCGTATTTTTACCCGGACTTTTTAGTTGGGTTCGTAATTTTACCCGGCCTTTAGTTGGGTTCGTAATTTTACCCGGAGTTTTAGTTGGGTTCGTAATTTTACCCGGAGTTTTAGTTGGGTTCGTAATTTTACCCGGAGTTTTAGTTGGGTTCGTAATTTTACCCGGAGTTTTAGTTGGGTTAGTATTTTTACCCGGAGTTTTAGTTGGGTTCGTATTTTTTACCCGGACTTTTTAGTTGGGTTCGTATTTTTTACCCGGACTTTTAGTTGGGTTCGTAATTTTACCCGGACTTTTTAGTTGGGTTCGTAATTTTACCCGGACTTTTTAGTTGGGTTCGTAATTTTACCCGGAGTTTTAGTTGGGTTCGTAATTTTACCCGGAGTTTTAGTTGGGTTCGTATTTTTACCCGGAGTTTTAGTTGGGTTCGTAATTTTACCCGGAGCTTTAGTTGGGTTCGTAATTTTACCCGGACTTTTTAGTTGGGTTCGTATTTTTTACCCGGACTTTTAGTTGGGTTCGTAATTTTACCCGGAGTTTTAGTTGGGTTCGTAATTTTACCCGGAGTTTTAGTTGAGTTCGTAATTTTACCCGGAGTTTTAGTTGGGTTCGTAATTTTACCCGGACTTTTTAGTTGGGTTCGTAATTTTACCCGGACTTTTTAGTTGGGTTCGTTTTTTTTACCCGGACTTTTAGTTGGGTTCGTAATTTTACCCGGACTTTTTAGTTGGGTTCGTAATTTTACCCGGACTTTTTAGTTGGGTTCGTAATTTTACCCGGACTTTTTAGTTGGGTTCGTAATTTTACCCGGAGTTTTAGTTGGGTTCGTAATTTTACCCGGAGTTTTAGTTGGGTTCGTAATTTTACCCGGAGTTTTAGTTGGGTTCGTAATTTTACCCGGAGTTTTAGTTGGGTTCGTATTTTTACCCGGAGTTTTAGTTGGGTTCGTATTTTTTACCCGGACTTTTTAGTTGGGTTCGTATTTTTTACCCGGACTTTTAGTTGGGTTCGTAATTTTACCCGGACTTTTTAGTTGGGTTCGTAATTTTACCCGGAGTTTTAGTTGGGTTCGTAATTTTACCCGGAGTTTTAGTTGGGTTCGTAATTTTACCCTGACTTTTTAGTTGGGGTTCGTATTTTTTACCCGGACTTTTAGTTGGGTTCGTAATTTTACACGGAGTTTTAGTTGGGTTCGTAATTTTACCCGGACTTTTTAGTTGGGTTCGTATTTTTTACCCGGACTTTTAGTTGGGTTCGTAATTTTACCCGGACTTTTTAGTTGGGTTCGTAATTTTACCCGGACTTTTTAGTTGGGTTCGTAATTTTACCCGGACTTTTTAGTTGGGTTCGTAATTTTACCCGGAGTTTTAGTTGGGTTCGTAATTTTACCCGGAGTTTTAGTTGGGTTCGTAATTTTACCCTAACTTTTTAGTTGGGTTCGTATTTTTTACCCGGACTTTTAGTTGGGTTCGTAATTTTACACGGAGTTTTAGTTGGGTTCGTAATTTTACCCGGACTTTTTAGTTGGGTTCGTATTTTTTACCCGGACTTTTAGTTGGGTTCGTAATTTTACCCGGACTTTTTAGTTGGGTTCGTAATTTTACCCGGACTTTTTAGTTGGGTTCGTAATTTTACCCGGACTTTTTAGTTGGGTTCGTAATTTTACCCGGAGTTTTAGTTGGGTTCGTAATTTTACCCGGAGTTTTAGTTGGGTTCGTAATTTTACCCGGAGGTTTAGTTGGGTTCGTAATTTTACCCGGAGTTTTAGTTGGGTTCGTTTTTTTACCCGGAGTTTTAGTTGGGTTCGTATTTTTTACCCGGATTTTTTAGTTGGGTTCGTATTTTTTACCCGGACTTTTAGTTGGGTTCGTAATTTTACCCGGACTTTTTAGTTGGGTTCGTAATTTTACCCGGACTTTTTAGTTGGGTTCGTAATTTTACCCGGACTTTTTAGTTGGGTTCGTAATTTTACCCGGAGTTTTAGTTGGGTTCGTAATTTTACCCGGAGTTTTAGTTGGGTTCGTATTTTTACCCGGAGTTTTAGTTGGGTTCGTAATTTTACCCGGAGCTTTAGTTGGGTTCGTAATTTTACCCGGACTTTTTAGTTGGGTTCGTATTTTTTACCCGGACTTTTAGTTGGGTTCGTAATTTTACCCGGAGTTTTAGTTGGGTTCGTAATTTTACCCGGAGTTTTAGTTGAGTTCGTAATTTTACCCGGAGTTTTAGTTGGGTTCGTAATTTTACCCGGACTTTTTAGTTGGGTTCGTAATTTTACCCGGACTTTTTAGTTGGGATCGTATTTTTTACCCAGAGTTTTAGTTGGGTTCGTAATTTTACCCGGAGTTTTAGTTGGGTTCGTAATTTGACCCTGACTTTTTAGTTGGGTTCGTATTTTTTACCCGGACTTTTAGTTGGGTTCGTAATTTTACACGGAGTTTTAGTTGGGTTCGTAATTTTACCCGGACTTTTTAGTTGGGTTCGTATTTTTTACCCGGACTTTTAGTTGGGTTCGTAATTTTACCCGGACTTTTTAGTTGGGTTCGTAATTTTACCCGGACTTTTTAGTCGGGTTCGTAATTTTACCCGGCCTTTAGTTGGGTTCGTAATTTTACCCGGAGTTTTAGTTGGGTTCGTAATTTTACCCGGAGTTTTAGTTGGGTTCGTAATTTTACCCGGAGTTTTAGTTGGGTTCGTAATTTTACCCGGAGTTTTAGTTGGGTTAGTATTTTTACCCGGAGTTTTAGTTGGGTTCGTATTTTTTACCCGGACTTCTTAGTTGGGTTCGTATTTTTTACCCGGACTTTTAGTTGGGTTCGTAATTTTACCCGGACTTTTTAGTTGGGTTCGTAATTTTACCCGGACTTTTTAGTTGGGTTCGTAATTTTACCCGGAGTTTTAGTTGGGTTCGTAATTTTACCCGGAGTTTTAGTTGGGTTCGTATTTTTACCCGGAGTTTTAGTTGGGTTCGTAATTTTACCCGGAGCTTTAGTTGGGTTCGTAATTTTACCCGGACTTTTTAGTTGGGTTCGTATTTTTTACCCGGACTTTTAGTTGGGTTCGTAATTTTACCCGGAGTTTTAGTTGGGTTCGTAATTTTACCCGGAGTTTTAGTTGAGTTCGTAATTTTACCCGGAGTTTTAGTTGGGTTCGTAATTTTACCCGGACTTTTTAGTTGGGTTCGTAATTTTACCCGGACTTTTTAGTTGGGTTCGTATTTTTTACCCGGACTTTTAGTTGGGTTCGTAATTTTACCCGGACTTTTTAGTTGGGTTCGTAATTTTACCCGGACTTTTTAGTTGGGTTCGTAATTTTACCCGGACTTTTTAGTTGGGTTCGTAATTTTACCCGGAGTTTTAGTTGGGTTCGTAATTTTACCCGGAGTTTTAGTTGGGTTCGTAATTTTACCCGGAGTTTTAGTTGGGTTCGTAATTTTACCCGGAGTTTTAGTTGGGTTCGTATTTTTACCCGGACTTTTTAGTTGGGTTCGTAATTTTACCCGGCCTTTAGTTGGGTTCGTAATTTTACCCGGAGTTTTAGTTGGGTTCGTAATTTTACCCGGAGTTTTAGTTGGGTTCGTAATTTTACCCGGAGTTTTAGTTGGGTTCGTAATTTTACCCGGAGTTTTAGTTGGGTTAGTATTTTTACCCGGAGTTTTAGTTGGGTTCGTATTTTTTACCCGGACTTTTTAGTTGGGTTCGTATTTTTTACCCGGACTTTTAGTTGGGTTCGTAATTTTACCCGGACTTTTTAGTTGGGTTCGTAATTTTACCCGGACTTTTTAGTTGGGTTCGTAATTTTACCCGGAGTTTTAGTTGGGTTCGTAATTTTACCCGGAGTTTTAGTTGGGTTCGTATTTTTACCCGGAGTTTTAGTTGGGTTCGTAATTTTACCCGGAGCTTTAGTTGGGTTCGTAATTTTACCCGGACTTTTTAGTTGGGTTCGTATTTTTTACCCGGACTTTTAGTTGGGTTCGTAATTTTACCCGGAGTTTTAGTTGGGTTCGTAATTTTACCCGGAGTTTTAGTTGAGTTCGTAATTTTACCCGGAGTTTTAGTTGGGTTCGTAATTTTACCCGGACTTTTTAGTTGGGTTCGTAATTTTACCCGGACTTTTTAGTTGGGTTCGTATTTTTTACCCGGACTTTTAGTTGGGTTCGTAATTTTACCCGGACTTTTTAGTTGGGTTCGTAATTTTACCCGGACTTTTTAGTTGGGTTCGTAATTTTACCCGGACTTTTTAGTTGGGTTCGTAATTTTACCCGGAGTTTTAGTTGGGTTCGTAATTTTACCCGGAGTTTTAGTTGGGTTCGTAATTTTACCCGGAGTTTTAGTTGGGTTCGTAATTTTACCCGGAGTTTTAGTTGGGTTCGTATTTTTACCCGGAGTTTTAGTTGGGTTCGTATTTTTTACCCGGACTTTTTAGTTGGGTTCGTATTTTTTACCCGGACTTTTAGTTGGGTTCGTAATTTTACCCGGACTTTTTAGTTGGGTTCGTAATTTTACCCGGAGTTTTAGTTGGGTTCGTAATTTTACCCGGAGTTTTAGTTGGGTTCGTAATTTTACCCTGACTTTTTAGTTGGGGTTCGTATTTTTTACCCGGACTTTTAGTTGGGTTCGTAATTTTACACGGAGTTTTAGTTGGGTTCGTAATTTTACCCGGACTTTTTAGTTGGGTTCGTATTTTTTACCCGGACTTTTAGTTGGGTTCGTAATTTTACCCGGACTTTTTAGTTGGGTTCGTAATTTTACCCGGAGTTTTTAGTTGGGTTCGTAATTTTACCCGGACTTTTTAGTTGGGTTCGTAATTTTACCCGGAGTTTTAGTTGGGTTCGTAATTTTACCCGGAGTTTTAGTTGGGTTCGTAATTTTACCCGGAGTTTTAGTTGGGTTCGTAATTTTACCCGAAGTTTTAGTTGGGTTCGTATTTTTACCCGGAGTTTTAGTTGGGTTCGTATTTTTTACCCGGACTTTTTAGTTGGGTTCGTATTTTTTACCCGGACTTTTAGTTGGGTTCGTAATTTTACCCGGACTTTTTAGTTGGGTTCGTAATTTTACCCGGACTTTTTAGTTGGGTTCGTAATTTTACCCGGACTTTTTAGTTGGGTTCGTAATTTTACCCGGAGTTTTAGTTGGGTTCGTAATTTTACCCGGAGTTTTAGTTGGGTTCGTATTTTTACCCGGAGTTTTAGTTGGGTTCGTAATTTTACCCGGAGCTTTAGTTGGGTTCGTAATTTTACCCGGACTTTTTAGTTGGGTTCGTATTTTTTACCCGGACTTTTAGTTGGGTTCGTAATTTTACCCGGAGTTTTAGTTGGGTTCGTAATTTTACCCGGAGTTTTAGTTGAGTTCGTAATTTTACCCGGAGTTTTAGTTGGGTTCGTAATTTTACCCGGACTTTTTAGTTGGGTTCGTAATTTTACCCGGACTTTTTAGTTGGGTTCGTATTTTTTACCCGGAGTTTTAGTTGGGTTCGTAATTTTACCCGGAGTTTTAGTTGGGTTCGTAATTTTACCCTGACTTTTTAGTTGGGTTCGTATTTTTTACCCGGACTTTTAGTTGGGTTCGTAATTTTACACGGAGTTTTAGTTGGGTTCGTAATTTTACCCGGACTTTTGTTGGGTTCGTATTTTTTACCCGGACTTTTAGTTGGGTTCGTAATTTTACCCGGACTTTTTAGTTGGGTTCGTAATTTTACCCGGACTTTTTAGTTGGGTTCGTAATTTTACCAGGACTTTTTAGTTGGGTTCGTAATTTTACCCGGAGTTTTAGTTGGGTTCGTAATTTTACCCGGAGTTTTAGTTGGGTTCGTAATTTTACCCGGAGTTTTAGTTGGGTTCGTAATTTTACCCGGAGTTTTAGTTGGGTTCGTATTTTTACCCGGAGTTTTAGTTGGGTTCGTATTTTTTACCCGGACTTTTTAGTTGGGTTCGTATTTTTTACCCGGACTTTTAGTTGGGTTCGTAATTTTACCCGGACTTTTTAGTTGGGTTCGTAATTTTACCCGGACTTTTTAGTTGGGTTCGTAATTTTACCCGGACTTTTTAGTTGGGTTCGTAATTTTACCCGGAGTTTTAGTTGGTTTCGTAATTTTACCCGGAGTTTTAGTTGGGGTATTTTTACCCGGAGTTTTAGTTGGGTTCGTATTTTTTACCCGGACTTTTTAGTTGGGTTCGTATTTTTTACCCGGACTTTTTAGTTGGGTTCGTATTTTTTACCCGGACTTTTAGTTGGGTTCGTAATTTTACCCGGAGTTTTAGTTGGGTTCGTAATTTTACCCGGAGTTTTAGTTGAGTTCGTAATTTTACCCGGAGTTTTAGTTGGGTTCGTAATTTTACCCGGACTTTTTAGTTGGGTTCGTAATTTTACCCGGACTTTTTAGTTGGGTTCGTATTTTTTACCCGGAGTTTTAGTTGGGTTCGTAATTTTACCCGGAGTTTTAGTTGGGTTCGTAATTTTACCCTGACTTTTTAGTTGGGTTCATATTTTTTACCCGGACTTTTAGTTGGGTTCGTAATTTTACACGGAGTTTTAGTTGGGTTCGTAATTTTACCCGGACTTTTTAGTTGGGTTCGTATTTTTTACCCGGACTTTTAGTTGGGTTCGTAATTTTACCCGGACTTTTTAGTTGGGTTCGTAATGTTACCCGGACTTTTTAGTTGGGTTCGTAATTTTACCCGGACTTTTTAGTTGGGTTCGTAATTTTACCCGGAGTTTTAGTTGGGTTCGTAATTTTACCCGGAGTTTTAGTTGGGTTCGTAATTTTACCCGGAGTTTTAGTTGGGTTCGTAATTTTACCCGGAGTTTTAGTTGGGTTCGTATTTTTACCCGGAGTTTTAGTTGGGTTCGTATTTTTTACCCGGACTTTTTAGTTGGGTTCGTATTTTTTACCCGGACTTTTAGTTGGGTTCGTAATTTTACCCGGACTTTTTAGTTGGGTTCGTAATTTTACCCGGACTTTTTAGTTGGGTTCGTAATTTTACCCGGACTTTTTAGTTGGGTTCGTAATTTTACCCGGAGTTTTAGTTGGGTTCGTAATTTTACCCGGAGTTTTAGTTGGGTTCGTATTTTTACCCGGAGTTTTAGTTGGGTTCGTAATTTTACCCGGAGCTTTAGTTGGGTTCGTAATTTTACCCGGACTTTTTAGTTGGGTTCGTATTTTTTACCCGGACTTTTAGTTGGGTTCGTAATTTTACCCGGAGTTTTAGTTGGGTTCGTAATTTTACCCGGAGTTTTAGTTGAGTTCGTAATTTTACCCGGAGTTTTAGTTGGGTTCGTAATTTTACCCGGACTTTTTAGTTGGGTTCGTAATTTTACCCGGACTTTTTAGTTGGGTTCGTATTTTTTACCCGGAGTTTTAGTTGGGTTCGTAATTTTACCCGGAGTTTTAGTTGAGTTCGTAATTTTACCCTGACTTTTTAGTTGGGTTCGTATTTTTTACCCGGACTTTTAGTTGGGTTCGTAATTTTACACGGAGTTTTAGTTGGGTTCGTAATTTTACCCGGACTTTTTAGTTGGGTTCGTATTTTTTACCCGGACTTTTAGTTGGGTTCGTAATTTTACCCGGACTTTTTAGTTGGGTTCGTAATTTTACCCGGACTTTTTAGTTGGGTTCGTAATTTTACCCGGACTTTTTAGTTGGGTTCGTAATTTTACCCGGAGTTTTAGTTGGGTTCGTAATTTTACCCGGAGTTTTAGTTGGGTTCGTAATTTTACCCGGAGTTTTAGTTGGGTTCGTAATTTTACCCGGAGTTTTAGTTGGGTTCGTATTTTTACCCGGAGTTTTAGTTGGGTTCGTATTTTTTACCCGGACTTTTTAGTTGGGTTCGTATTTTTTACCCGGACTTTTAGTTGGGTTCGTAATTTTACCCGGACTTTTTAGTTGGGTTCGTAATTTTACCCGGACTTTTTAGTTGGGTTCGTAATTTTACCCGGACTTTTTAGTTGGGTTCGTAATTTTACCCGGAGTTTTAGTTGGGTACGTAATTTTACCCGGAGTTTTAGTTGGGTTCGTATTTTTACCCGGAGTTTTAGTTGGGTTCGTAATTTTACCCGGAGCTTTAGTTGGGTTCGTAATTTTACCCGGACTTTTTAGTTGGGTTCGTATTTTTTACCCGGACTTTTAGTTGGGTTCGTAATTTTACCCGGAGTTTTAGTTGGGTTCGTAATTTTACCCGGAGTTTTAGTTGAGTTCGTAATTTTACCCGGAGTTTTAGTTGGGTTCGTAATTTTACCCGGACTTTTTAGTTGGGTTCGTAATTTTACCCGGACTTTTTAGTTGGGTTCGTATTTTTTACCCGGAGTTTTAGTTGGGTTCGTAATTTTACCCGGAGTTTTAGTTGGGTTCGTAATTTTACCCTGACTTTTTAGTTGGGTTCGTATTTTTTACCCGGACTTTTAGTTGGGTTCGTAATTTTACACGGAGTTTTAGTTGGGTTCGTAATTTTACCCGGACTTTTTAGTTGGGTTCGTATTTTTTACCCGGACTTTTAGTTGGGTTCGTAATTTTACCCTGACTTTTTAGTTGGGTTCGTAATTTTACCCGGACTTTTTAGTTGGGTTCGTAATTTTACCCGGACTTTTTAGTTGGGTTCGTAATTTTACTCGGAGTTTTAGTTGGGTTCGTAATTTTACCCGGAGTTTTAGTTGGGTTCCTAATTTTACCCGGAGTTTTAGTTGGGTTCGTAATTTTACCCGGAGTTTTAGTTGGGTTCGTATTTTTACCCGGAGTTTTAGTTGGGTTCGTATTTTTTACCCGGACTTTTTAGTTGGGTTCGTATTTTTTACCCGGACTTTTAGTTGGGTTCGTAATTTTACCCGGACTTTTTAGTTGGGTTCGTAATTTTACCCGGACTTTTTAGTTGGGTTCGTAATTTTTCCCGGACTTTTTAGTTGGGTTCGTAATTTTACCCGGAGTTTTAGTTGGGTTCGTAATTTTACCCGGAGTTTTAGTTGGGTTCGTATTTTTACCCGGAGTTTTAGTTGGGTTCGTAATTTTACCCGGAGCTTTAGTTGGGTTCGTAATTTTACCCGGACTTTTTAGTTGGGTTCGTATTTTTTACCCGGACTTTTAGTTGGGTTCGTAATTTTACCCGGAGTTTTAGTTGGGTTCGTAATTTTTCCCGGAGTTTTAGTTGAGTTCGTAATTTTACCCGGAGTTTTAGTTGGGTTCGTAATTTTACCCGGACTTTTTAGTTGGGTTCGTAATTTTACCCGGACTTTTTAGTTGGGTTCGTATTTTTTACCCGGAGTTTTAGTTGGGTTCGTAATTTTACCCGGAGTTTTAGTTGGGTTCGTAATTTTACCCTGACTTTTTAGTTGGGTTCATATTTTTTACCCGGACTTTTGTTGGGTTCGTAATTTTACACGGAGTTTTAGTTGGGTTCGTAATTTTACCCGGACTTTTTAGTTGGGTTCGTATTTTTTACCGGGACTTTTAGTTGGGTTCGTAATTTTACCCGGACTTTTTAGTTGGGTTCGTAATGTTACCCGGACTTTTTAGTTGGGTTCGTAATTTTACCCGGACTTTTTAGTTGGGTTCGTAATTTTACCCGGAGTTTTAGTTGGGTTCGTAATTTTACCCGGAGTTTTAGTTGGGTTCGTAATTTTACCCGGAGTTTTAGTTGGGTTCGTTATTTTACCCGGAGTTTTAGTTGGGTTCGTATTTTTACCCGGAGTTTTAGTTGGGTTCGTATTTTTTATCCGGACTTTTTAGTTGGGTTCGTATTTTTTACCCGGACTTTTAGTTGGGTTCGTAATTTTACCCGGACTTTTTAGTTGGGTTCGTAATTTTACCCGGACTTTTTAGTTGGGTTCGTAATTTTACCCGGACTTTTTAGTTGGGTTCGTAATTTTACCCGGAGTTTTAGTTGGGTTCGTAATTTTACCCGGAGTTTTAGTTGGGTTCGTATTTTTACCCGGAGTTTTAGTTGGGTTCGTAATTTTACCCGGAGCTTTAGTTGGGTTCGTAATTTTACCCGGACTTTTTAGTTGGGTTCGTATTTTTTACCCGGACTTTTAGTTGGGTTCGTAATTTTACCCGGAGTTTTAGTTGGGTTCGTAATTTTACCCGGAGTTTTAGTTGAGTTCGTAATTTTACCCGGAGTTTTAGTTGGGTTCGTAATTTTACCCGGACTTTTTAGTTGGGTTCGTAATTTTACCCGGACTTTTTAGTTGGGTTCGTATTTTTTACCCGGAGTTTTAGTTGGGTTCGTAATTTTACCCGGAGTTTTAGTTGGGTTCGTAATTTTACCCGGACTTTTTAGTTGGGTTCGTATTTTTTACCCGGACTTTTAGTTGGGTTCGTAATTTTACCCGGACTTTTTAGTTGGGTTCGTAATTTTACCCGGACTTTTTAGTTGGGTTCGTAATTTTACCCGGACTTTTTAGTTGGGTTCGTAATTTTACCCGGAGTTTTAGTTGGGTTCGTAATTTTACCCGGAGTTTTAGTTGGGTTCGTAATTTTACCCGGAGTTTTAGTTGGGTTCGTAATTTTACCCGGAGTTTTAGTTGGGTTCGTATTTTTACCCGGAGTTTTAGTTGGGTTCGTATTTTTTACCCGGACTTTTTAGTTGGGTTCGTATTTTTTACCCGGACTTTTAGTTGGGTTCGTAATTTTACCCGGACTTTTTAGTTGGGTTCGTAATTTTACCCGGACTTTTTAGTTGGGTTCGTAATTTTACCCGGACTTTTTAGTTGGGTTCGTAATTTTACCCGGAGTTTTAGTTGGGTTCGTAATTTTACCCGGAGTTTTAGTTGGGTTCGTATTTTTACCCGGAGTTTTAGTTGGGTTCGTAATTTTACCCGGAGCTTTAGTTGGGTTCGTAATTTTACGCGGACTTTTTAGTTGGGTTCGTATTTTTTACCCGGACTTTTAGTTGGGTTCGTAATTTTACCCGGAGTTTTAGTTGGGTTCGTAATTTTCCCGGAGTTTTAGTTGAGTTCGTAATTTTACCCGGAGTTTTAGTTGGGTTCGTAATTTTACCCGGACTTTTTAGTTGGGTTCGTAATTTTACCCGGACTTTTTAGTTGGGTTCGTATTTTTTACCCGGAGTTTTAGTTGGGTTCGTAATTTTACCCGGAGTTTTAGTTGGGTTCGTAATTTTACCCGGAGCTTTAGTTGGGTTCGTAATTTTACCCGGACTTTTTAGTTGGGTTCGTATTTTTTACCCGGACTTTTAGTTGGGTTCGTAATTTTACCCGGAGTTTTAGTTGGGTTCGTAATTTTACCCGGAGTTTTAGTTGAGTTCGTAATTTTACCCGGAGTTTTAGTTGGGTTCGTAATTTTACCCGGACTTTTTAGTTGGGTTCGTAATTTTACCCGGACTTTTTAGTTGGGATCGTATTTTTTACCCGGAGTTTTAGTTGGGTTCGTAATTTTACCCGGAGTTTTAGTTGGGTTCGTAATTTGACCCTGACTTTTTAGTTGGGTTCGTATTTTTTACCCGGACTTTTAGTTGGGTTCGTAATTTTACACGGAGTTTTAGTTGGGTTCGTAATTTTGCCCGGACTTTTTAGTTGGGTTCGTATTTTTTACCCGGACTTTTAGTTGGGTTCGTAATTTTACCCGGACTTTTTAGTTGGGTTCGTAATTTTACCCGGACTTTTTAGTTGGGTTCGTAATTTTACCCGGACTTTTTAGTTGGGTTCGTAATTTTACCCGGAGTTTTAGTTGGGTTCGTAATTTTACCCGGAGTTTTAGTTGGGTTCGTAATTTTACCCGGAGTTTTAGTTGGGTTCGTAATTTTACCCGGAGTTTTAGTTGGGTTAGTATTTTTACCCGGAGTTTTAGTTGGGTTCGTATTTTTTACCCGGACTTTTTAGTTGGGTTCGTATTTTTTACCCGGACTTTTAGTTGGGTTCGTAATTTTACCCGGACTTTTTAGTTGGGTTCGTAATTTTACCCGGACTTTTTAGTTGGGTTCGTAATTTTACCCGGAGTTTTAGTTGGGTTCGTAATTTTACCCGGAGTTTTAGTTGGGTTCGTAATTTTACCCGGAGCTTTAGTTGGGTTCGTAATTTTACCCGGACTTTTTAGTTGGGTTCGTATTTTTTACCCGGACTTTTAGTTGGGTTCGTAATTTTACCCGGAGTTTTAGTTGGGTTCGTAATTTTACCCGGAGTTTTAGTTGAGTTCGTAATTTTACCCGGAGTTTTAGTTGGGTTCGTAATTTTACCCGGACTTTTTAGTTGGGTTCGTAATTTTACCCGGACTTTTTAGTTGGGTTCGTATTTTTTACCCGGAGTTTTAGTTGGGTTCGTAATTTTACCCGGAGTTTTAGTTGGGTTCGTAATTTTACCCTGACTTTTTAGTTGGGTTCGTATTTTTTACCCGGACTTTTAGTTGGGTTCGTAATTTTACACGGAGTTTTAGTTGGGTTCGTAATTTTACCCGGACTTTTTAGTTGGGTTCGTATTTTTTACCCGGACTTTTAGTTGGGTTCGTAATTTTACCCGGACTTTTTAGTTGGGTTCGTAATTTTACCCGGACTTTTTAGTTGGGTTCGTAATATTACCCGGACTTTTTAGTTGGGTTCGTAATTTTACCCGGAGTTTTAGTTGGGTTCGTAATTTTACCCGGAGTTTTAGTTGGGTTCGTAATTTTACCCGGAGTTTTAGTTGGGTTCGTAATTTTACCCGGAGTTTTAGTTGGGTTCGTATTTTAACCCGGAGTTTTAGTTGGGTTCGTATTTTTTACCCGGACTTTTTAGTTGGGTTCGTATTTTTTACCCGGACTTTTAGTTGGGTTCGTAATTTTACCCGGACTTTTTAGATGGGTTCGTAATTTTACCCGGAGTTTTAGTTGGGTTCGTAATTTTACCCGGAGTTTTAGTTGGGTTCGTAATTTTACCCTGACTTTTTAGTTGGGGTTCGTATTTTTTACCCGGACTTTTAGTTGGGTTCGTAATTTTACACGGAGTTTTAGTTGGGTTCGTAATTTTACCCGGACTTTTTAGTTGGGTTCGTATTTTTTACCCGGACTTTTAGTTGGGTTCGTAATTTTACCCGGACTTTTTAGTTGGGTTCGTAATTTTACCCGGACTTTTTAGTTGGGTTCGTAATTTTACCCGGACTTTTTAGTTGGGTTCGTAATTTTACCCGGAGTTTTAGTTGGGTTCGTAATTTTACCCGGAGTTTTAGTTGGGTTCGTAATTTTACCCGGAGTTTTAGTTGGGTTCGTAATTTTACCCGGAGTTTTAGTTGGGTTCGTATTTTTACCCGGAGTTTTAGTTGGGTTCGTATTTTTTACCCGGACTTTTTAGTTGGGTTCGTATTTTTTACCCGGACTTTTAGTTGGGATCGTAATTTTACCCGGACTTTTTAGTTGGGTTCGTAATTTTACCCGGACTCTTTAGTTGGGTTCGTAATTTTACCCGGACTTTTTAGTTGGGTTCGTAATTTTACCCGGAGTTTTAGTTGGGTTCGTAATTTTACCCGGAGTTTTAGTTGGGTTCGTATTTTTACCCGGAGTTTTAGTTGGGTTCGTAATTTTACCCGGAGCTTTAGTTGGGTTCGTAATTTTACCCGGACTTTTTAGTTGGGTTCGTATTTTTTACCCGGACTTTTAGTTGGGTTCGTAATTTTACCCGGAGTTTTAGTTGGGTTCGTAATTTTACCCGGAGTTTTAGTTGAGTTCGTAATTTTACCCGGAGTTTTAGTTGGGTTCGTAATTTTACCCGGACTTTTTAGTTGGGTTCGTAATTTTACCCGGACTTTTCAGTTGGGTTCGTATTTTTTACCCGGAGTTTTAGTTGGGTTCGTAATTTTACCCGGAGTTTTAGTTGGGTTCGTAATTTTACCCTGACTTTTTAGTTGGGTTCGTATTTTTTACCCGGACTTTTAGTTGGGTTCGTAATTTTACACGGAGTTTTAGTTGGGTTCGTAATTTTACCCGGACTTTTTAGTTGGGTTCGTATTTTTTACCCGGACTTTTAGTTGGGTTTGTAATTTTACCCGGACTTTTTAGTTGGGTTCGTAATTTTACCCGGACTTTTTAGTTGGGTTCGTAATTTTACCAGGACTTTTTAGTTGGGTTCGTAATTTTACCCGGAGTTTTAGTTGGGTTCGTAATTTTACCCGGAGTTTTAGTTGGGTTCGTAATTTTACCGGGAGTTTTAGTTGGGTTCGTAATTTTACCCGGAGTTTTAGTTGGGTTCGTATTTTTACCCGGAGTTTTAGTTGGGTTCGTATTTTTTACCCGGACTTTTTAGTTGGGTTCGTATTTTTTACCCGGACTTTTAGTTGGGTTCGTAATTTTACCCGGACTTTTTAGTTGGGTTCGTAATTTTACCCGGACTTTTTAGTTGGGTTCGTAATTTTACCCGGACTTTTTAGTTGGGTTCGTAATTTTACCCGGAGTTTTAGTTGGGTTCGTAATTTTACCCGGAGTTTTAGTTGGGTTCGTATTTTTACCCGGAGTTTTAGTTGGGTTCGTAATTTTACCCGGAGCTTTAGTTGGGTTCGTAATTTTACCCGGACTTTTTAGTTGGGTTCGTATTTTTTACCCGGACTTTTAGTTGGGTTCGTAATTTTACCCGGAGTTTTAGTTGGGTTCGTAATTTTACCCGGAGTTTTAGTTGAGTTCGTAATTTTACCCGGAGTTTTAGTTGGGTTCGTAATTTTACCCGGACTTTTTAGTTGGGTTCGTAATTTTACCCGGACTTTTTAGTTGGGTTCGTATTTTTTACCCGGAGTTTTAGTTGGGTTCGAAATTTTACCCGGAGTTTTAGTTGGGTTCGTAATTTTACCCTGACTTTTTAGTTGGGTTCATATTTTTTACCCGGACTTTTAGTTGGGTTCGTAATTTTACACGGAGTTTTAGTTGGGTTCGTAATTTTACCCGGACTTTTTAGTTGGGTTCGTATTTTTTACCCGGACTTTTAGTTGGGTTCGTAATTTTACCCGGACTTTTTAGTTGGGTTCGTAATGTTACCCGGACTTTTTAGTTGGGTTCGTAATTTTTCCCGGACTTTTTAGTTGGGTTCGTAATTTTACCCGGAGTTTTAGTTGGGTTCGTAATTTTACCCGGAGTTTTAGTTGGGTTCGTAATTTTACCCGGAGTTTTAGTTGGGTTCGTAATTTTACCCGGAGTTTTAGTTGGGTTCGTATTTTTACCCGGAGTTTTAGTTGGGTTCGTATTTTTTACCCGGACTTTTTAGTTGGGTTCGTATTTTTTACCCGGACTTTTAGTTGGGTTCGTAATTTTACCCGGACTTTTTAGTTGGGTTCGTAATTTTACCCGGACTTTTTAGTTGGGTTCGTAATTTTACCCGGACTTTTTAGTTGGGTTCGTAATTTTACCCGGAGTTTTAGTTGGGTTCGTAATTTTACCCGGAGTTTTAGTTGGGTTCGTATTTTTACCCGGAGTTTTAGTTGGGTTCGTAATTTTACCCGGAGCTTTAGTTGGGTTCGTAATTTTACCCGGACTTTTTAGTTGGGTTCGTATTTTTTACCCGGACTTTTAGTTGGGTTCGTAATTTTACCCGGAGTTTTAGTTGGGTTCGTAATTTTACCCGGAGTTTTAGTTGAGTTCGTAATTTTACCCGGAGTTTTAGTTGGGTTCGTAATTTTACCCGGACTATTTAGTTGGGTTCGTAATTTTATCCGGACTTTTTAGTTGGGTTCGTATTTTTTACCCGGAGTTTTAGTTGGGTTCGTAATTTTACCCGGAGTTTTAGTTGGGTTCGTAATTTTACCCTGACTTTTTAGTTGGGTTCGTATTTTTTACCCGGACTTTTAGTTGGGTTCGTAATTTTACACGGAGTTTTAGTTGGGTTCGTATTTTTTACCCGGACTTTTAGTTGGGTTCGTAATTTTACCCGGACTTTTTAGTTGGGTTCGTAATTTTACCCGGACTTTTTAGTTGGGTTCGTAATTTTACCCGGACTTTTTAGTTGGGTTCGTAATTTTACCCGGAGTTTTAGTTGGGTTCGTAATTTTACCCGGAGTTTTAGTTGGGTTCGTAATTTTACCCGGAGTTTTAGTTGGGTTCGTAATTTTACCCGGAGTTTTAGTTGGGTTCGTATTTTTACCCGGAGTTTTAGTTGGGTTCGTATTTTTTACCCGGACTTTTTAGTTGGGTTCGTATTTTTTACCCGGACTTTTAGTTGGGTTCGTAATTTTACCCGGAGTTTTAGTTGAGTTCGTAATTTTACCCGGAGTTTTAGTTGGGTTCGTAATTTTACCCGGACTTTTTAGTTGGGTTCGTAATTTTACCCGGACTTTTTAGTTGGGTTCGTAATTTTACCCTGACTTTTTAGTTGGGTTCGTATTTTTTACCCGGACTTTTAGTTGGGTTCGTAATTTCACACGGAGTTTTAGTTGGGTTCGTAATTTTACTCGGACTTTTTAGTTGGGTTCGTATTTTTTACCCGGACTTTTAGTTGGGTTCGTAATTTTACCCGGACTTTTTAGTTGGGTTCGTAATTTTACCCGGACTTTTTAGTTGGGTTCGTAATTTTACCCGGACTTTTTAGTTGGGTTCGTAATTTTACCCGGAGTTTTAGTTGGGTTCGTAATTTTACCCGGAGTTTTAGTTGGGTTCCTAATTTTACCCGGAGTTTTAGTTGGGTTCGTAATTTTACCCGGAGTTTTAGTTGGGTTCGTATTTTTACCCGGAGTTTTAGTTGGGTTCGTATTTTTTACCCGGACTTTTTAGTTGGGTTCGTATTTTTTACCCGGACTTTTAGTTGGGTTCGTAATTTTACCCGGACTTTTTAGTTGGGTTCGTAATTTTACCCGGACTTTTTAGTTGGGTTCGTAATTTTACCCGGACTTTTTAGTTGGGTTCGTAATTTTACCCGGAGTTTTAGTTGGGTTCGTAATTTTACCCGGAGTTTTAGTTGGGTTCGTATTTTTACCCGGAGTTTTAGTTGGGTTCGTAATTTTACCCGGAGCTTTAGTTGGGTTCGTAATTTTACCCGGACTTTTTAGTTGGGTTCGTATTTTTTACCCGGACTTTTAGTTGGGTTCGTAATTTTACCCGGAGTTTTAGTTGGGTTCGTAATTTTACCCGGAGTTTTAGTTGAGTTCGTAATTTTACCCGGAGTTTTAGTTGGGTTCGTAATTTTACCCGGACTTTTTAGTTGGGTTCGTAATTTTACCCGGACTTTTTAGTTGGGTTCGTATTTTTTACCCGGAGTTTTAGTTGGGTTCGTAATTTTACCCGGAGTTTTAGTTGGGTTCGTAATTTTACCCTGACTTTTTAGTTGGGTTCATATTTTTTACCCGGACTTTTGTTGGGTTCGTAATTTTACACGGAGTTTTAGTTGGGTTCGTAATTTTACCAGGACTTTTTAGTTGGGTTCGTATTTTTTACCGAGACTTTTAGTTGGGTTCGTAATTTTACCCGGACTTTTTAGTTGGGTTCGTAATGTTACCCGGACTTTTTAGTTGGGTTCGTTATTTTACCCGGACTTTTTAGTTGGGTTCGTAATTTTACCCGGAGTTTTAGTTGGGTTCGTAATTTTACCCGGAGTTTTAGTTGGGTTCGTAATTTTACCCGGAGTTTTAGTTGGGTTCGTAGTTTTACCCGGAGTTTTAGTTGGGTTCGTATTTTTACCCGGAGTTTTAGTTGGGTTCGTATTTTTTACCCGGACTTTTTAGTTGGGTTCGTATTTTTTACCCGGACTTTTAGTTGGGTTCGTAATTTTACCCGGACTTTTTAGTTGGGTTCGTAATTTTACCCGGACTTTTTAGTTGGGTTCGTAATTTTACCCGGACTTTTTAGTTGGGTTCGTAATTTTACCCGGAGTTTTAGTTGGGTTCGTAATTTTACCCGGAGTTTTAGTTGGGTTCGTATTTTTACCCGGAGTTTTAGTTGGGTTCGTAATTTTACCCGGAGCTTTAGTTGGGTTCGTAATTTTACCCGGACTTTTTAGTTGGGTTCGTATTTTTTACCCGGACTTTTAGTTGGGTTCGTAATTTTACCCGGAGTTTTAGTTGGGTTCGTAATTTTACCCGGAGTTTTAGTTGAGTTCGTAATTTTACCCGGAGTTTTAGTTGGGTTCGTAATTTTACCCGGACTTTTTAGTTGGGTTCGTAATTTTACCCGGACTTTTTAGTTGGGTTCGTATTTTTTACCCGGAGTTTTAGTTGGGTTCGTAATTTTACCCGGAGTTTTAGTTGGGTTCGTAATTTTACCCTGACTTTTTAGTTGGGTTCGTATTTTTTACCCGGACTTTTAGTTGGGTTCGTAATTTTACACGGAGTTTTAGTTGGGTTCGTAATTTTACCCGGACTTTTTAGTTGGGTTCGTATTTTTTACCCGGACTTTTAGTTGGGTTCGTAATTTTACCCGGACTTTTTAGTTGGGTTCGTAATTTTACCCGGACTTTTTAGTTGGGTTCGTAATTTTACCCGGACTTTTTAGTTGGGTTCGTAATTTTACCCGGAGTTTTAGTTGGGTTCGTAATTTTACCCGGAGTTTTAGTTGGGTTCGTAATTTTACCCGGAGTTTTAGTTGGGTTCGTAATTTTACCCGGAGTTTTAGTTGGGTTCGTATTTTTACCCGGAGTTTTAGTTGGGTTCGTATTTTTTACCCGGACTTTTTAGTTGGGTTCGTATTTTTCACCCGGACTTTTAGTTGGGTTCGTAATTTTACCCGGACTTTTTAGTTGGGTTCGTAATTTTACCCGGACTTTTTAGTTGGGTTCGTAATTTTACCCGGACTTTTTAGTTGGGTTCGTAATTTTACCCGGAGTTTTAGTTGGGTTCGTAATTTTACCCGGAGTTTTAGTTGGGTTCGTATTTTTACCCGGAGTTTTAGTTGGGTTCGTAATTTTACCCGGAGCTTTAGTTGGGTTCGTAATTTTACCCGGACTTTTTAGTTGGGTTCGTATTTTTTACCCGGACTTTTAGTTGGGTTCGTAATTTTACCCGGAGTTTTAGTTGGGTTCGTAATTTTACCCGGAGTTTTAGTTGAGTTCGTAATTTTACCCGGAGTTTTAGTTGGGTTCGTAATTTTACCCGGACTTTTTAGTTGGGTTCGTAATTTTACCCGGACTTTTTAGTTGGGTTCGTATTTTTTACCCGGAGTTTTAGTTGGGTTCGTAATTTTACCCGGAGTTTTAGTTGGGTTCGTAATTTTACCCTGACTTTTTAGTTGGGTTCGTATTTTTTACCCGGACTTTTAGTTGGGTTCGTAATTTTACACGGAGTTTTAGTTGGGTTCGTAATTTTACCCGGACTTTTTAGTTGGGTTCGTATTTTTTACCCGGACGTTTAGTTGGGTTCGTAATTTTACCCGGACTTTTTAGTTGGGTTCGTAATTTTACCCGGACTTTTTAGTTGGGTTCGTAATTTTACCCGGACTTTTTAGTTGGGTTCGTAATTTTACCCGGAGTTTTAGTTGGGTTCGTAATTTTACCCGGAGTTTTAGTTGGGTTCGTAATTTTACCCGGAGTTTTAGTTGGGTTCGTAATTTTACCCGGAGTTTTAGTTGGGTTCGTATTTTTACCCGGAGTTTTAGTTGGGTTCGTATTTTTTACGCGGACTTTTTAGTTGGGTTCGTGTTTTTTACCCGGACTTTTAGTTGGGTTCGTAATTTTACCCGGACTTTTTAGTTGGGTTCGTAATTTTACCCGGACTTTTTAGTTGGGTTCGTAATTTTACCCGGACTTTTTAGTTGGGTTCGTAATTTTACCCGGAGTTTTAGTTGGGTTCGTAATTTTACCCGGAGTTTTAGTTGGGTTCGTATTTTTACCCGGAGTTTTAGTTGGGTTCGTAATTTTACCCGGAGATTTAGTTGGGTTCGTAATTTTACCCGGACTTTTTAGTTGGGTTCGTATTTTTTACCCGGACTTTTAGTTGGGTTCGTAATTTTACCCGGAGTTTTAGTTGGGTTCGTAATTTTACCCGGACTTTTTAGTTGGGTTCGTAATTTTACCCTGACTTTTTAGTTGGGTTCGTATTTTTTACCCGGACTTTTAGTTGGGTTCGTAATTTTACACGGAGTTTTAGTTGGGTTCGTAATTTTACCCGCACTTTTTAGTTGGGTTCGTATTTTTTACCCGGACTTTTAGTTGGGTTCGTAATTTTACCCGGACTTTTTAGTTGGGTTCGTAATTTTACCCGGACTTTTTAGTTGGGTTCGTAATTTTACCCGGACTTTTTAGTTGGGTTCGTAATTTTACCCGGAGTTTTAGTTGGGTTCGTAATTTTACCCGGAGTTTTAGTTGGGTTCGTAATTTTACCCGGAGTTTTAGTTGGGTTCGTAATTTTACCCGGAGTTTTAGTTGGGTTCGTATTTTTACCCGGAGTTTTAGTTGGGTTCGTATTTTTTACCCGGACTTTTTAGTTGGGTTCGTATTTTTTACCCGGACTTTTAGTTGGGTTCGTAATTTTACCCGGACTTTTTAGTTGGGTTCGTAATTTTACCCGGACTTTTTAGTTGGGTTCGTAATTTTACCCGGACTTTTTAGTTGGGTTCGTAATTTTACCCGGAGTTTTAGTTGGGTTCGTAATTTTACCCGGAGTTTTAGTTGGGTTCGTATTTTTACCCGGAGTTTTAGTTGGGTTCGTAATTTTACCCGGAGCTTTAATTGGGTTCGTAATTTTACCCGGACTTTTTAGTTGTGTTCGTATTTTTTACCCGGACTTTTAGTTGGGTTCGTAATTTTACCCGGAATTTTAGTTGGGTTCGTAATTTTACCCGGAGTTTTAGTTGAGTTCGTAATTTTACCCGGAGTTTTAGTTGGGTTCGTAATTTTACCCGGACTTTTTAGTTGGGTTCGTAATTTTACCCGGACTTTTTAGTTGGGTTCGTATTTTTTACCCGGAGTTTTAGTTGGGTTCGTAATTTTACCCGGACTTTTTAGTTGGGTTCGTATTTTTTACCCGGACTTTTAGTTGGGTTCGTATTTTTTACCCGGACTTTTAGTTGGGTTCGTAATTTTACCCGGACTTTTTAGTTGGGTTCGTAATTTTACCCGGACTTTTTAGTTGGGTTCGTAATTTTACCCGGACTTTTTAGTTGGGTTCGTAATTTTACCCGGAGTTTTAGTTGGGTTCGTAATTTTACCCGGAGTTTTAGTTGGGTTCGTATTTTTACCCGGAGTTTTAGTTGGGTTCGTAATTTTACCCGGAGTTTTAGTTGGGTTCGTAATTTTACCCGGACTTTTTAGTTGGGTTCGTAATTTTACCCGGACTTTTTAGTTGGGTTCGTATTTTTTACCCGGAGTTTTAGTTGGGTTCGTAATTTTACCCGGAGTTTTAGTTGGGTTCGTAATTTTACCCTGACTTTTTAGTTGGGTTCGTATTTTTTACCCGGACTTTTAGTTGGGTTCGTAATTTTACACGGAGTTTTAGTTGGGTTCGTAATTTTACCCGGACTTTTTAGTTGGGTTCGTATTTTTTACCCGGACTTTTAGTTGGGTTCGTAATTTTACCCGGACTTTTTAGTTGGGTTCGTAATTTTACCCGGACTTTTTAGTTGGGTTCGTAATTTTACCCGGACTTTTTAGTTGGGTTCGTAATTTTACCCGGAGTTTTAGTTGGGTTCGTAATTTTACCCGGAGTTTTGGTTGGGTTCGTAATTTTACCCGGAGTTTTAGTTGGGTTCGTAATTTTACCCGGAGTTTTAGTTGGGTTCGTATTTTTACCCGGAGTTTTAGTTGGGTTCGTATTTTTTACCCGGACTTTTTAGTTGGGTTCGTATATTTTACCCGGACTTTTAGTTGGATTCGTAATTTTACCCGAACTTTTTAGTTGGGTTCGTAATTTTACCCGGACTTTTTAGTTGGGTTCGTAATTTTACCCGGACTTTTTAGTTGGGTTCGTAATTTTACCCGGAGTTTTAGTTGGGTTCGTAATTTTACCCGGAGTTTTAGTTGGGTTCGTATTTTTACCCGGAGTTTTAGTTGGGTTCGTAATTTTACCCGGAGCTTTAGTTGGGTTCGTAATTTTACCCGGACTTTTTAGTTGTGTTCGTATTTTTTACCCGGACTTTTAGTTGGGTTCGTAATCTTACCCGGAATTTTAGTTGGGTTCGTAATTTTACCCGGAGTTTTAGTTGGGTTCGTATTTTTACCCGGAGTTTTTAGTTGGGTTCGTATTTTTTACCCGGACTTTTAGTTGGGTTCGTAATTTTACCCGGACTTTTTAGTTGGGTTCGTAATTTTACCCGGACTTTTTAGTTGGGTTAGTAATTTTACCCGGACTTTTTAGTTGGGTTCGTAATTTTACCCGGAGTTTTAGTTGGGTTCGTAATTTTAACCGGAGTTTTAGTTGGGTTCGTATTTTTACCCGGAGTTTTAGTTGGGTTCGTAATTTTACCCGGAGCTTTAGTTGGGTTCGTAATTTTACCCGGACTTTTTAGTTGGGTTTGTATTTTTTACCCGGACTTTTAGTTGGGTTCGTAATTTTACCCGGAGTTTTAGTTGGGTTCGTAATTTTACCCGGAGTTTTAGTTGAGTTCGTAATTTTACCCGGAGTTTTAGTTGGGTTCGTAATTTTACCCGGACTTTTTAGTTGGGTTCGTAATTTTACCCGGAGTTTTAGTTGGGTTCGTAATTTTACCCGGAGTTTTAGTTGGGTTCGTATTTTTACCCGGAGTTTTAGTTGGGTTCGTATTTTTTACCCGGACTTTTTAGTTGGGTTCGTATTTTTTACCCGGACTTTTAGTTGGGTTCGTAATTTTACCCGGACTTTTTAGTTGGGTTCGTAATTTTACCCGGACTTTTTAGTTGGGTTCGTAATTTTACCCGGACTTTTTAGTTGGGTTCGTAATTTTACCCGGAGTTTTAGTTGGGTTCGTAATTTTACCCGGAGTTTTAGTTGGGTTCGTATTTTTACCCGGAGCTTTAGTTGGGTTCGTAATTTTACCCGGAGCTTTAGTTGGGTTCGTAATTTTACCCGGACTTTTTAGTTGGGTTCGTATTTTTTACCCGGACTTTTAGTTGGGTTCGTAATTTTACCCGGAGTTTTAGTTGGGTTCGTAATTTTACCCGGAGTTTTAGTTGAGTTCGTAATTTTACCCGGAGTTTTAGTTGGGTTCGTATTTTTCACCCGGACTTTTAGTTGGGTTCGTAATTTTACCCGGACTTTTTAGTTGGGTTCGTAATTTTACCCGGACTTTTTAGTTGGGTTCGTAATTTTACCCGGACTTTTTAGTTGGGTTCGTAATTTTACCCGGAGTTTTAGTTGGGTTCGTAATTTTACCCGGAGTTTTAGTTGGGTTCGTATTTTTACCCGGAGTTTTAGTTGGGTTCGTAATTTTACCCGGAGCTTTAGTTGGGTTCGTAATTTTACCCGGACTTTTTAGTTGGGTTCGTATTTTTTACCCGGACTTTTAGTTGGGTTCGTAATTTTACCCGGAGTTTTAGTTGGGTTCGTAATTTTACCCGGAGTTTTAGTTGAGTTCGTAATTTTACCCGGAGTTTTAGTTGGGTTCGTAATTTTACCCGGACTTTTTAGTTGGGTTCGTAATTTTACCCGGACTTTTTAGTTGGGTTCGTATTTTTTACCCGGAGTTTTAGTTGGGTTCGTAATTTTACCCGGAGTTTTAGTTGGGTTCGTAATTTTACCCTGACTTTTTAGTTGGGTTCGTATTTTTTACCCGGACTTTTAGTTGGGTTCGTAATTTTACACGGAGTTTTAGTTGGGTTCGTAATTTTACCCGGACTTTTTAGTTGGGTTCGTATTTTTTACCCGGACGTTTAGTTGGGTTCGTAATTTTACCCGGACTTTTTAGTTGGGTTCGTAATTTTACCCGGACTTTTTAGTTGGGTTCGTAATTTTACCCGGACTTTTTAGTTGGGTTCGTAATTTTACCCGGAGTTTTAGTTGGGTTCGTAATTTTACCCGGAGTTTTAGTTGGGTTCGTAATTTTACCCGGAGTTTTAGTTGGGTTCGTAATTTTACCCGGAGTTTTAGTTGGGTTCGTATTTTTACCCGGAGTTTTAGTTGGGTTCGTATTTTTTACGCGGACTTTTTAGTTGGGTTCGTGTTTTTTACCCGGACTTTTAGTTGGGTTCGTAATTTTACCCGGACTTTTTAGTTGGGTTCGTAATTTTACCCGGACTTTTTAGTTGGGTTCGTAATTTTACCCGGACTTTTTAGTTGGGTTCGTAATTTTACCCGGAGTTTTAGTTGGGTTCGTAATTTTACCCGGAGTTTTAGTTGGGTTCGTATTTTTACCCGGAGTTTTAGTTGGGTTCGTAATTTTACCCGGAGATTTAGTTGGGTTCGTAATTTTACCCGGACTTTTTAGTTGGGTTCGTATTTTTTACCCGGACTTTTAGTTGGGTTCGTAATTTTACCCGGAGTTTTAGTTGGGTTCGTAATTTTACCCGGACTTTTTAGTTGGGTTCGTAATTTTACCCTGACTTTTTAGTTGGGTTCGTATTTTTTACCCGGACTTTTAGTTGGGTTCGTAATTTTACACGGAGTTTTAGTTGGGTTCGTAATTTTACCCGCACTTTTTAGTTGGGTTCGTATTTTTTACCCGGACTTTTAGTTGGGTTCGTAATTTTACCCGGACTTTTTAGTTGGGTTCGTAATTTTACCCGGACTTTTTAGTTGGGTTCGTAATTTTACCCGGACTTTTTAGTTGGGTTCGTAATTTTACCCGGAGTTTTAGTTGGGTTCGTAATTTTACCCGGAGTTTTAGTTGGGTTCGTAATTTTACCCGGAGTTTTAGTTGGGTTCGTAATTTTACCCGGAGTTTTAGTTGGGTTCGTATTTTTACCCGGAGTTTTAGTTGGGTTCGTATTTTTTACCCGGACTTTTTAGTTGGGTTCGTATTTTTTACCCGGACTTTTAGTTGGGTTCGTAATTTTACCCGGACTTTTTAGTTGGGTTCGTAATTTTACCCGGACTTTTTAGTTGGGTTCGTAATTTTACCCGGACTTTTTAGTTGGGTTCGTAATTTTACCCGGAGTTTTAGTTGGGTTCGTAATTTTACCCGGAGTTTTAGTTGGGTTCGTATTTTTACCCGGAGTTTTAGTTGGGTTCGTAATTTTACCCGGAGCTTTAATTGGGTTCGTAATTTTACCCGGACTTTTTAGTTGTGTTCGTATTTTTTACCCGGACTTTTAGTTGGGTTCGTAATTTTACCCGGAATTTTAGTTGGGTTCGTAATTTTACCCGGAGTTTTAGTTGAGTTCGTAATTTTACCCGGAGTTTTAGTTGGGTTCGTAATTTTACCCGGACTTTTTAGTTGGGTTCGTAATTTTACCCGGACTTTTTAGTTGGGTTCGTATTTTTTACCCGGAGTTTTAGTTGGGTTCGTAATTTTACCCGGACTTTTTAGTTGGGTTCGTATTTTTTACCCGGACTTTTAGTTGGGTTCGTATTTTTTACCCGGACTTTTAGTTGGGTTCGTAATTTTACCCGGACTTTTTAGTTGGGTTCGTAATTTTACCCGGACTTTTTAGTTGGGTTCGTAATTTTACCCGGACTTTTTAGTTGGGTTCGTAATTTTACCCGGAGTTTTAGTTGGGTTCGTAATTTTACCCGGAGTTTTAGTTGGGTTCGTATTTTTACCCGGAGTTTTAGTTGGGTTCGTAATTTTACCCGGAGTTTTAGTTGGGTTCGTAATTTTACCCGGACTTTTTAGTTGGGTTCGTAATTTTACCCGGACTTTTTAGTTGGGTTCGTATTTTTTACCCGGAGTTTTAGTTGGGTTCGTAATTTTACCCGGAGTTTTAGTTGGGTTCGTAATTTTACCCTGACTTTTTAGTTGGGTTCGTATTTTTTACCCGGACTTTTAGTTGGGTTCGTAATTTTACACGGAGTTTTAGTTGGGTTCGTAATTTTACCCGGACTTTTTAGTTGGGTTCGTATTTTTTACCCGGACTTTTAGTTGGGTTCGTAATTTTACCCGGACTTTTTAGTTGGGTTCGTAATTTTACCCGGACTTTTTAGTTGGGTTCGTAATTTTACCCGGACTTTTTAGTTGGGTTCGTAATTTTACCCGGAGTTTTAGTTGGGTTCGTAATTTTACCCGGAGTTTTGGTTGGGTTCGTAATTTTACCCGGAGTTTTAGTTGGGTTCGTAATTTTACCCGGAGTTTTAGTTGGGTTCGTATTTTTACCCGGAGTTTTAGTTGGGTTCGTATTTTTTACCCGGACTTTTTAGTTGGGTTCGTATATTTTACCCGGACTTTTAGTTGGATTCGTAATTTTACCCGAACTTTTTAGTTGGGTTCGTAATTTTACCCGGACTTTTTAGTTGGGTTCGTAATTTTACCCGGACTTTTTAGTTGGGTTCGTAATTTTACCCGGAGTTTTAGTTGGGTTCGTAATTTTACCCGGAGTTTTAGTTGGGTTCGTATTTTTACCCGGAGTTTTAGTTGGGTTCGTAATTTTACCCGGAGCTTTAGTTGGGTTCGTAATTTTACCCGGACTTTTTAGTTGTGTTCGTATTTTTTACCCGGACTTTTAGTTGGGTTCGTAATCTTACCCGGAATTTTAGTTGGGTTCGTAATTTTACCCGGAGTTTTAGTTGGGTTCGTATTTTTACCCGGAGTTTTTAGTTGGGTTCGTATTTTTTACCCGGACTTTTAGTTGGGTTCGTAATTTTACCCGGACTTTTTAGTTGGGTTCGTAATTTTACCCGGACTTTTTAGTTGGGTTAGTAATTTTACCCGGACTTTTTAGTTGGGTTCGTAATTTTACCCGGAGTTTTAGTTGGGTTCGTAATTTTAACCGGAGTTTTAGTTGGGTTCGTATTTTTACCCGGAGTTTTAGTTGGGTTCGTAATTTTACCCGGAGCTTTAGTTGGGTTCGTAATTTTACCCGGACTTTTTAGTTGGGTTTGTATTTTTTACCCGGACTTTTAGTTGGGTTCGTAATTTTACCCGGAGTTTTAGTTGGGTTCGTAATTTTACCCGGAGTTTTAGTTGAGTTCGTAATTTTACCCGGAGTTTTAGTTGGGTTCGTAATTTTACCCGGACTTTTTAGTTGGGTTCGTAATTTTACCCGGAGTTTTAGTTGGGTTCGTAATTTTACCCGGAGTTTTAGTTGGGTTCGTATTTTTACCCGGAGTTTTAGTTGGGTTCGTATTTTTTACCCGGACTTTTTAGTTGGGTTCGTATTTTTTACCCGGACTTTTAGTTGGGTTCGTAATTTTACCCGGACTTTTTAGTTGGGTTCGTAATTTTACCCGGACTTTTTAGTTGGGTTCGTAATTTTACCCGGACTTTTTAGTTGGGTTCGTAATTTTACCCGGAGTTTTAGTTGGGTTCGTAATTTTACCCGGAGTTTTAGTTGGGTTCGTATTTTTACCCGGAGCTTTAGTTGGGTTCGTAATTTTACCCGGAGCTTTAGTTGGGTTCGTAATTTTACCCGGACTTTTTAGTTGGGTTCGTATTTTTTACCCGGACTTTTAGTTGGGTTCGTAATTTTACCCGGAGTTTTAGTTGGGTTCGTAATTTTACCCGGAGTTTTAGTTGAGTTCGTAATTTTACCCGGAGTTTTAGTTGGGTTCGTAATTTTACCCGGACTTTTTAGTTGGGTTCGTAATTTTACCCGGACTTTTTAGTTGGGTTCGTATTTTTTACCCGGAGTTTTAGTTGGGTTCGTAATTTTACCCGGAGTTTTAGTTGGGTTCGTAATTTTACCCGGAGTTTTAGTTGGGTTCGTAATTTTACCCGGACTTTTTAGTTGGGTTCGTATTTTTTACCCGGACTTTTAGTTGGGTTCGTAATTTTACCCGGACTTTTTAGTTGGGTTCGTAATTTTACCCGGACTTTTTAGTTGGGTTCGTAATTTTACCCGGACTTTTTAGTTGGGTTCGTAATTTTACCCGGAGTTTTAGTTGGGTTCGTAATTTTACCCGGAGTTTTAGTTGGGTTCGTAATTTTACCCGGAGTTTTAGTTGGGTTCGTAATTTTACCCGGAGTTTTAGTTGGGTTCGTATTTTTACCCGGAGTTTTTAGTTGGGTTCGTATTTTTTACCCGGACTTTTAGTTGGGTTCGTAATTTTACCCGGACTTTTTAGTTGGGTTCGTAATTTTACCCGGACTTTTTAGTTGGGTCAGTAATTTTACCCGGACTTTTTAGTTGGGTTCGTAATTTTACCCGGAGTTTTAGTTGGGTTCGTAATTTTACCCGGAGTTTTAGTTGAGTTCGTAATTTTACCCGGAGTTTTAGTTGGGTTCGTAATTTTACCCGGACTTTTTAGTTGGGTTTGTATTTTTTACCCGGACTTTTAGTTGGGTTCGTAATTTTACCCTGAGTTTTAGTTGGGTTCGTAATTTTACCCGGAGTTTTAGTTGAGTTCGTAATTTTACCCGGAGTTTTAGTTGGGTTCGTAATTTTACCCGGACTTTTTAGTTGGGTTCGTAAATTTACCCGGACTTTTTAGTTGGGTTCGTATTTTTTACCCGGAGTTTTAGTTGGGTTCGTAATTTTACCCGGAGTTTTAGTTGGGTTCGTAATTTTACCCTGACTTTTTAGTTGGGTTCGTATTTTTTACCCGGACTTTTAGTTGGGTTCGTAATTTTACACGGAGTTTTAGTTGGGTTCGTAATTTTACCCGGACTTTTTAGTTGGGTTCGTATTTTTTACCCGGATTTTTAGTTGGGTTCGTAATTTTACCCGGACTTTTTAGTTGGGTTCGTAATTTTACCCGGACTTTTTAGTTGGGTTCGTAATTTTACCCGGACTTTTTAGTTGGGTTCGTAATTTTACCCGGAGTTTTAGTTGGGTTCGTAATTTTACCCGGAGTTTTAGTTGGGTTCGTATTTTTACCCGGAGTTTTAGTTGGGTTCGTATTTTTTAGCCGGAGTTTTAGTTGGGTTCGTAATTTTACCCGGACATTTTAGTTGGGTTCGTAATTTTACCCGGACTTTTTAGTTTGGTTCGTAATTTTACCCGGACTTTTTAGTTGGGTTCGTAATTTTACCCGGAGTTTTAGTTGGGTTCGTAATTTTACCCGGAGTTTTAGTTGGGTTCGTAATTTTACCCGGAGTTTTAGTTGGGTTCGTAATTTTACCCGGAGTTTTAGTTGGGTTCGTATTTTTACCCGGAGTTTTAGTTGGGTTCGTATTTTTTACCCGGACTTTTTAGTTTTGTTCGCATTTTTTACCCGGACTTTTAGTTGGGTTCGTAATTTTACCCGGACTTTTTAGTTGGGTTCGTAATTTTACCCGGACTTTTTAGTTGGGTTCGTAATTTTACCCGGACTTTTTAGTTGGGTACGTAATTTTACCCGGAGTTTTAGTTGGGTTCGTAATTTTACCCGGAGTTTTAGTTGGGTTCGTATTTTTACCCGGAGTTTTAGTTGGGTTCGTAATTTTACCCGGAGCTTTAGTTGGGTTCGTAATTTTACCCGGACTTTTTAGTTGGGTTCGTATTTTTTACCCGGACTTTTAGTTGGGTTCGTAATTTTACCCGGAGTTTTAGTTGGGTTCGTAATTTTACCCGGAGTTTTAGTTGAGTTCGTAATTTTACCCGGAGTTTTAGTTGGGTTCGTAATTTTACCCGGACTTTTTAGTTGGGTTCGTAATTTTACCCGGACTTTTTAGTTGGGTTCGTATTTTTTAAACGGAGTTTTAGTTGGGTTCGTAATTTTACCCGGAGTTTTAGTTGGGTTCGTAATTTTACCCGGACTTTTTAGTTGGGTTCGTAATTTTACCCGGAGTTTTAGTTGGGTTCGTAATTTTACCCGGAGTTTTAGTTGGGTTCGTATTTTTACCCGGAGTTTTAGTTGGGTTCGTATTTTTTACCCGGACTTTTTAGTTGGGTTCGTATTTTTTACCCGGACTTTTAGTTGGGATCGTAATTTTACCCGGACTTTTTAGTTGGGTTCGTAATTTTACCCGGACTTTTTAGTTGGGTTCGTAATTTTACCCGGACTTTTTAGTTGGGTTCGTAATTTTACCCGGAGTTTTAGTTGGGTTCGTAATTTTACCCGGAGTTTTAGTTGGGTTCGTATTTTTACCCGGAGCTTTAGTTGGGTTCGTAATTTTACCCGGAGCTTTAGTTGGGTTCGTAATTTTACCCGGACTTTTTAGTTGGGTTCGTATTTTTTACCCGGACTTTTAGTTGGGTTCGTAATTTTACCCGGAGTTTTAGTTGGGTTCGTAATTTTACCCGGAGTTTTAGTTGAGTTCGTAATTTTACCCGGAGTTTTAGTTGGGTTCGTAATTTTACCCGGACTTTTTAGTTGGGTTCGTAATTTTACCCGGACTTTTTAGTTGGGTTCGTATTTTTTACCCGGAGTTTTAGTTGGGTTCGTAATTTTACCCGGAGTTTTAGTTGGGTTCGTAATTTTACCCGGAGTTTTAGTTGGGTTCGTAATTTTACCCGGACTTTTTAGTTGGGTTCGTATTTTTTACCCGGACTTTTAGTTGGGTTCGTAATTTTACCCGGACTTTTTAGTTGGGTTCGTAATTTTACCCGGACTTTTTAGTTGGGTTCGTAATTTTACCCGGACTTTTTAGTTGGGTTCGTAATTTTACCCGGAGTTTTAGTTGGGTTCGTAATTTTACCCGGAGTTTTAGTTGGGTTCGTAATTTTACCCGGAGTTTTAGTTGGGTTCGTAATTTTACCCGGAGTTTTAGTTGGGTTCGTATTTTTACCCGGAGTTTTTAGTTGGGTTCGTATTTTTTACCCGGACTTTTAGTTGGGTTCGTAATTTTACCCGGACTTTTTAGTTGGGTTCGTAATTTTACCCGGACTTTTTAGTTGGGTTAGTGATTTTACCCGGACTTTTTAGTTGGGTTCGTAATTTTACCCGGAGTTTTAGTTGGGTTCGTAATTTTACCCGGAGTTTTAGTTGAGTTCGTAATTTTACCCGGAGTTTTAGTTGGGTTCGTAATTTTACCCGGACTTTTTAGTTGGGTTTGTATTTTTTACCCGGACTTTTAGTTGGGTTCGTAATTTTACCCGGAGTTTTAGTTGGGTTCGTAATTTTACCCGGAGTTTTAGTTGAGTTCGTAATTTTACCCGGAGTTTTAGTTGGGTTCGTAATTTTACCCGGACTTTTTAGTTGGGTTCGTAAATTTACCCGGACTTTTTAGTTGGGTTCGTATTTTTTACCCGGAGTTTTAGTTGGGTTCGTAATTTTACCCGGAGTTTTAGTTGGGTTCGTAATTTTACCCTGACTTTTTAGTTGGGTTCGTATTTTTTACCCGGACTTTTAGTTGGGTTCGTAATTTTACACGGAGTTTTAGTTGGGTTCGTAATTTTACCCGGACTTTTTAGTTGGGTTCGTATTTTTTACCCGGATTTTTAGTTGGGTTCGTAATTTTACCCGGACTTTTTAGTTGGGTTCGTAATTTTACCCGGACTTTTTAGTTGGGTTCGTAATTTTACCCGGACTTTTTAGTTGGGTTCGTAATTTTACCCGGAGTTTTAGTTGGGTTCGTAATTTTACCCGGAGTTTTAGTTGGGTTCGTATTTTTACCCGGAGTTTTAGTTGGGTTCGTATTTTTTACCCGGACTTTTTAGTTGGGTTCGTATTTTTTACCCGGAGTTTTAGTTGGGTTCGTAATTTTACCCGGACATTTTAGTTGGGTTCGTAATTTTACCCGGACTTTTTAGTTTGGTTCGTAATTTTACCCGGACTTTTTAGTTGGGTTCGTAATTTTACCCGGAGTTTTAGTTGGGTTCGTAATTTTACCCGGAGTTTTAGTTGGGTTCGTAATTTTACCCGGAGTTTTAGTTGGGTTCGTATTTTTACCCGGAGTTTTAGTTGGGTTCGTATTTTTTACCCGGACTTTTTAGTTTTGTTCGCATTTTTTACCCGGACTTTTAGTTGGGTTCGTAATTTTACCCGGACTTTTTAGTTGGGTTCGTAATTTTACCCGGACTTTTTAGTTGGGTTCGTAATTTTACCCGGACTTTTTAGTTGGGTACGTAATTTTACCCGGAGTTTTAGTTGGGTTCGTAATTTTACCCGGAGTTTTAGTTGGGTTCGTATTTTTACCCGGAGTTTTAGTTGGGTTCGTAATTTTACCCGGAGCTTTAGTTGGGTTCGTAATTTTACCCGGACTTTTTAGTTGGGTTCGTATTTTTTACCCGGACTTTTAGTTGGGTTCGTAATTTTACCCGGAGTTTTAGTTGGGTTCGTAATTTTACCCGGAGTTTTAGTTGAGTTCGTAATTTTACCCGGAGTTTTAGTTGGGTTCGTAATTTTACCCGGACTTTTTAGTTGGGTTCGTAATTTTACCCGGACTTTTTAGTTGGGTTCGTATTTTTTACCCGGAGTTTTAGTTGGGTTCGTAATTTTTCCCGGAGTTTTAGTTGGGTTCGTAATTTTACCCTGACTTTTTAGTTGGGTTCGTATTTTTTACCCGTACTTTTAGTTGGGTTAGTAATTTTACACGGAGTTTTAGTTGGGTTCGTAATTTTACCCGGACTTTTTAGATGGGTTCGTATTTTTTACCCGGACTTTTAGTTGGGTTCGTAATTTTACCCTAACTTTTTAGTTGGGTTCGTAATTTTACCCGGAGTTTTAGTTGGGTTCGTAATTTTACCCGGAGTTTTAGTTGGGTTCGTATTTTTACCCGGAGTTTTAGTTGGGTTCGTAATTTTACCCGGAGCTTTAGTTGGGTTCGTAATTTTACCCGGACTTTTTAGTTGGGTTCGTATTTTTTACCCGGACTTTTAGTTGGGTTCGTAATTTTACCCGGAGTTTTAGTTGGGTTCGTAATTTTACCCGGAGTTTTAGTTGAGTTCGTAATTTTACCCGGAGTTTTAGTTGGATTCGTAATTTTATCCGGACTTTTTAGTTGGGTTCGTAATTTTACCCGGACTTTTTAGTTGGGTTCGTATTTTTTACCCGGAATTTTAGTTGGGTTCGTAATTTTACCCGGAGTTTTAGTTGGGTTCGTAATTTTACCCTGACTTTTTAGTTGGGTTCGTATTTTTTACCCGAACTTTTAGTTGGGTTCGTAATTTTACACGGAGTTTTAGTTGGGTTCGTAATTTTACCCGGACTTTTTAGTTGGGTTCGTATTTTTTACCCGGAGTTTTAGTTGGGTTCGTAATTTTACCCGGAGTTTTAGTTGGGTTCGTAATTTTACCCTGACTTTTTAGTTGGGTTCGTATTTTTTACCCGGACTTTTAGTTGGGTTCGTAATTTTACACGGAGTTTTAGTTGGGTTCGTAATTTTACCCGGACTTTTTAGTTGGGTTCGTATTTTTTACCCGGACTTTTAGTTGGGTTCGTAATTTTACCCGGACTTTTTAGTTGGGTTCGTAATTTTACCCGGACTTTTTAGTTGGGTTCGTAATTTTACCCGGACTTTTTAGTTGGGTTCGTAATTTTACCCGGAGTTTTAGTTGGGTTCGTAATTTTACCCGGTGTTTTAGTTGGGTTCGTAATTTTACCCGGAGTTTTAGTTGGGTTCGTAATTTTACCCGGAGTTTTAGTTGGGTTCGTATTTTTACCCGGAGTTTTAGTTGGGTTCGTATTTTTTACCCGGACTTTTTAGTTGGGTTCGTATTTTTTACCCGGACTTTTAGTTGGGTTCGTAATTTTACCCGGACTTTTAGTTGGGTTCGTAATTTTACCCGGACTTTTTAGTTGGGTTCGTAATTTTACCCGGACTTTTTAGTTGGGTTCGTAATTTTACCCGGACTTTTTAGTTGGGTTCGTAATTTTACCCGGAGTTTTAGTTGGGTTCGTAATTTTACCCGGAGTTTTAGTTGGGTTCGTATTTTTACCAGGAGTTTTAGTTGGGTTCGTAATTTTACCCGGAGCTTTAGTTGGGTTCGTAATTTTACCCGGACTTTTTAGTTGGGTTCGTATTTTTTACCCGGACTTTTAATTGGGTTCGTAATTTTACCCGGAGTTTTAGTTGGGTTCGTAATTTTACCCGGAGTTTTAGTTGAGTTCGTAATTTTACCCGGAGTTTTAGTTGGGTTCGTAATTTTACCCGGACTTTTTAGTTGGGTTCGTAATTTTACCCGGACTTTTTAGTTGGGTTCGTATTTTTTACCCGGAGTTTTAGTTGGGTTCGTAATTTTACCCGGAGTTTTAATTGGGTTCGTAATTTTACCCTGACTTTTTAGTTGGGTTCGTATTTTTTACCCGGACTTTTAGTTGGGTTCGTAATTTTACACGGAGTTTTAGTTGGGTTCGTAATTTTACCCGGACTTTTTAGTTGGGTTCGTATTTTTTACCCGGACTTTTAGTTGGGTTCGTAATTTTACCCGGACTTTTTAGTTGGGTTCGTAATTTTACCCGGACTTTTTAGTTGGGTTCGTAATTTTACCCGGACTTTTTAGTTGGGTTCGTAATTTTACCCGGAGTTTTAGTTGGGTTCGTAATTTTACCCGGAGTTTTAGTTGGGTTCGTAATTTTACCCGGAGTTTTAGTTGGGTTCGTAATATTACCCGGAGTTTTAGTTGGGTTCGTATTTTTACCCGGAGTTTTAGTTGGGTTCGTATTTTTTACCCGGACTTTTTAGTTGGGTTCGTATTTTTTACCCGGACTTTTAGTTGGGTTCGTAATTTTACCCGGACTTTTTAGTTGGGTTCGTAATTTTACCCGGACTTTTTAGTTGGGTTCGTAATTTTACACGGAGTTTTAGTTGGGTTCGTAATTTTACCCGGACTTTTTAGTTGGGTTCGTATTTTTTACCCGGAGTTTTAGTTGGGTTCGTAATTTTACCCGGAGTTTTAGTTGGGTTCGTAATTTTACCCTGACTTTTTAGTTGGGTTCGTATTTTTTACCCGGACTTTTAGTTGGGTTCGTAATTTTACACGGAGTTTTAGTTGGGTTCGTAATTTTACCCGGACTTTTTAGTTGGGTTCGTATTTTTTACCCGGACTTTTAGTTGGGTTCGTAATTTTACCCGGACTTTTTAGTTGGGTTCGTAATTTTACCCGGACTTTTTAGTTGGGTTCGTAATTTTACCCGGACTTTTTAGTTGGGTTCGTAATTTTACCCGGAGTTTTAGTTGGGTTCGTAATTTTACCCGGTGTTTTAGTTGGGTTCGTAATTTTACCCGGAGTTTTAGTTGGGTTCGTAATTTTACCCGGAGTTTTAGTTGGGTTCGTATTTTTACCCGGAGTTTTAGTTGGGTTCGTATTTTTTACCCGGACTTTTTAGTTGGGTTCGTATTTTTTACCCGGACTTTTAGTTGGGTTCGTAATTTTACCCGGACTTTTAGTTGGGTTCGTAATTTTACCCGGACTTTTTAGTTGGGTTCGTAATTTTACCCGGACTTTTTAGTTGGGTTCGTAATTTTACCCGGACTTTTTAGTTGGGTTCGTAATTTTACCCGGAGTTTTAGTTGGGTTCGTAATTTTACCCGGAGTTTTAGTTGGGTTCGTATTTTTACCAGGAGTTTTAGTTGGGTTCGTAATTTTACCCGGAGCTTTAGTTGGGTTCGTAATTTTACCCGGACTTTTTAGTTGGGTTCGTATTTTTTACCCGGACTTTTAATTGGGTTCGTAATTTTACCCGGAGTTTTAGTTGGGTTCGTAATTTTACCCGGAGTTTTAGTTGAGTTCGTAATTTTACCCGGAGTTTTAGTTGGGTTCGTAATTTTACCCGGACTTTTTAGTTGGGTTCGTAATTTTACCCGGACTTTTTAGTTGGGTTCGTATTTTTTACCCGGAGTTTTAGTTGGGTTCGTAATTTTACCCGGAGTTTTAATTGGGTTCGTAATTTTACCCTGACTTTTTAGTTGGGTTCGTATTTTTTACCCGGACTTTTAGTTGGGTTCGTAATTTTACACGGAGTTTTAGTTGGGTTCGTAATTTTACCCGGACTTTTTAGTTGGGTTCGTATTTTTTACCCGGACTTTTAGTTGGGTTCGTAATTTTACCCGGACTTTTTAGTTGGGTTCGTAATTTTACCCGGACTTTTTAGTTGGGTTCGTAATTTTACCCGGACTTTTTAGTTGGGTTCGTAATTTTACCCGGAGTTTTAGTTGGGTTCGTAATTTTACCCGGAGTTTTAGTTGGGTTCGTAATTTTACCCGGAGTTTTAGTTGGGTTCGTAATATTACCCGGAGTTTTAGTTGGGTTCGTATTTTTACCCGGAGTTTTAGTTGGGTTCGTATTTTTTACCCGGACTTTTTAGTTGGGTTCGTATTTTTTACCCGGACTTTTAGTTGGGTTCGTAATTTTACCCGGACTTTTTAGTTGGGTTCGTAATTTTACCCGGACTTTTTAGTTGGGTTCGTAATTTTACCCGGACTTTTTAGTTGGGTTCGTAATTTTACCCGGAGTTTTAGTTGGGTTCGTAATTTTACCCGGAGTTTTAGTTGGGTTCGTATTTTTACCCGGAGTTTTAGTTGGGTTCGTAATTTTACCCGGAGCTTTAGTTGGGTTCGTAATTTTACCCGGACTTTTTAGTTGGGTTCGTATTTTTTACCCGGACTTTTAGTTGGGTTCGTAATTTTACCCGGAGTTCTAGTTGGGTTCGTAATTTTACCCGGAGTTTTAGTTGAGTTCGTAATTTTACCCGGAGTTTTAGTTGGATTCGTAATTTTACCCGGACTTTTTAGTTGGGTTCGTAATTTTACCCGGACTTTTTAGTTGGGTTCGTATTTTTTACCCGGAGTTTTAGTTGGGTTCGTAATTTTACCCGGAGTTTTAGTTGGGTTCGTAATTTTACCCTGACTTTTTAGTTGGGTTCGTATTTTTTACCCGGACTTTTAGTTGGGTTTGTAATTTTACACGGAGTTTTAGTTGGGTTCGTAATTTTACCCGGACTTTTTAGTTGGGTTCGTATTTTTTACCCGGACTTTTAGTTGGGTTCGTAATTTTACCCGGACTTTTTAGTTGGGTTCGTAATTTTACCCGGACTTTTTAGTTGGGTTCGTAATTTTACCCGGACTTTTTAGTTAGGTTCGTAATTTTACCCGGAGTTTTAGTTGGGTTCGTAATTTTACCCGGAGTTTTAGTTGGGTACGTAATTTTACCCGGAGTTTTAGTTGGGTTCGTAATTTTACCCGGAGTTTTAGTTGGGTTCGTATTTTTACCCGCAGTTTT
Source organism: Melinopterus prodromus (assembly GCA_964023965.1). NCBI lineage: Eukaryota > Metazoa > Arthropoda > Insecta > Coleoptera > Scarabaeidae > Melinopterus > Melinopterus prodromus. The sequence goes on from CAXIES010000425.1 coordinate 135,930, forward strand.
AGTTGGGTTCGTATTTTTTACCCGGACTTTTTAGTTGGGTTCGTATTTTTTACCCGGACTTTTAGTTGGGTTCGTAATTTTACCCGGACTTTTTAGTTGGGTTCGTAATTTTACCCGGACTTTTTAGTTGGGTTCGTAATTTTACCCGGACTTTTTAGTTGGGTTCGTAATTTTACCCGGAGTTTTAGTTGGGTTCGTAATTTTACCCGGAGTTTTAGTTGGGTTCGTATTTTTACCCGGAGTTTTAGTTGGGTTCGTAATTTTACCCGGAGCTTTACTTGGGTTCGTAATTTTACCCGGACTTTTTAGTTGGGTTCGTATTTTTTACCCGGACTTTTAGTTGGGTTCGTAATTTTACCCGGAGTTTTAGTTGAGTTCGTAATTTTACCCGGAGTTTTAGTTGGGTTCGTAATTTTACCCGGACTTTTTAGTTGGGTTCGTAATTTTACCCGGACTTTTTAGTTGGGTTCGTATTTTTTACCCGGAGTTTTAGTTGGGTTCGTAATTTTACCCGGAGTTTTAGTTGGGTTCGTAATTTTACCCTGACTTTTTAGTTGGGTTCGTATTTTTTACCCGGACTTTTAGTTGGGTTCGTAATTTTACACGGAGTTTTAGTTGGGTTCGTAATTTTACCCGGACTTTTTAGTTGGGTTCGTATTTTTTACCCGGACTTTTAGTTGGGTTCGTAATTTTACCCGGACTTTTTAGTTGGGTTCGTAATTTTACCCGGACTTTTTAGTTGGGTTCGTAATTTTACCCGGACTTTTTAGTTGGGTTCGTAATTTTACCCGGAGTTTTAGTTGGGTTCGTAATTTTACCCGGAGTTTTAGTTGGGTTCGTAATTTTACCCGGAGTTTTAGTTGGGTTCGTAATTTTACCCGGAGTTTTAGTTGGGTTCGTATTTTTACCCGGAGTTTTAGTTGGGTTCGTATTTTTTACCCGGACTTTTTAGTTGGGTTCGTATTTTTTACCCGGACTTTTAGTTGGGTTCGTAATTTTACCCGGACTTTTTAGTTGGGTTCGTAATTTTACCCGGACTTTTTAGTTGGGTTCGTAATTTTACCCGGACTTTTTAGTTGGGTTCGTAATTTTACCCGGAGTTTTAGTTGGGTTCGTAATTTTACCCGGAGTTTTAGTTGGGTTCGTATTTTTACCCGGAGTTTTAGTTGGGTTCGTAATTTTACCCGGAGCTTTAGTTGGGTTCGTAATTGTACCCGGACTTTTTAGTTGGGTTCGTATTTTTTACCCGGACTTTTAGTTGGGTTCGTAATTTTACCCGGAGTTTTAGTTGGGTTCGTAATTTTACCCGGAGTTTTAGTTGAGTTCGTAATTTTACCCGGAGTTTTAGTTGGGTTCGTAATTTTACCCGGACTTTTTAGTTGGGTTCGTAATTTTACCCGGACTTTTTAGTTGGGTTCGTATTTTTTACCCGGAGTTTTAGTTGGGTTCGTAATTTTACCCGGAGTTTTAGTTGGGTTCGTAATTTTACCCTGACTTTTTAGTTGGGTTCGTATTTTTTACCCGGACTTTTAGTTGGGTTTGTAATTTTACACGGAGTTTTAGTTGGGTTCGTAATTTTACCCGGACTTTTTAGTTGGGTTCGTATTTTTTACCCGGACTTTTAGTTGGGTTCGTAATTTTACCCGGACTTTTTAGTTGGGTTCGTAATTTTACCCGGACTTTTTAGTTGGGTTCGTAATTTTACCCGGACTTTTTAGTTAGGTTCGTAATTTTACCCGGAGTTTTAGTTGGGTTCGTAATTTTACCCGGAGTTTTAGTTGGGTACGTAATTTTACCCGGAGTTTTAGTTGGGTTCGTAATTTTACCCGGAGTTTTAGTTGGGTTCGTATTTTTACCCGCAGTTTTAGTTGGGTTCGTATTTTTTACCCGGACTTTTTAGTTGGGTTCGTATTTTTTACCCGGACTTTTAGTTGGGTTCGTAATTATACCCGGACTTTTTAGTTGGGTTCGTAATTTTACCCGGACTTTTTAGTTGGGTTCGTAATTTTACCCGGACTTTTTAGTTGGGTTCGTAATTTTACCCGGAGTTTTAGTTGGGTTCGTAATTTTACCCGGAGTTTTAGTTGGGTTCGTATTTTTACCCGGAGTTTTAGTTGGGTTCGTAATTTTACCCGGAGCTTTACTTGGGTTCGTAATTTTACCCGGAGTTTTAGTTGGGTTCGTAATTTTACCCGGACTTTTTAGTTGGGTTCGTAATTTTACCCGGACTTTTTAGTTGGGTTCGTATTTTTTACCCGGAGTTTTAGTTGGGTTCGTAATTTTACCCGGAGTTTTAGTTGGGTTCGTAATTTTACCCTGACTTTTTAGTTGGGTTCGTATTTTTTACCCGGACTTTTAGTTGGGTTCGTAATTTTACACGGAGTTTTAGTTGGGTTCGTAATTTTACCCGGACTTTTTAGTTGGGTTCGTATTTTTTACCCGGACTTTTAGTTGGGTTCGTAATTTTACCCGGACTTTTTAGTTGGGTTCGTAATTTTACCCGGACTTTTTAGTTGGGTTCGTAATTTTACCCGGACTTTTTAGTTGGGTTCGTAATTTTACCCGGAGTTTTAGTTGGGTTCGTAATTTTACCCGGAGTTTTAGTTGGGTTCGTAATTTTACCCGGAGTTTTAGTTGGGTTCGTAATTTTACCCGGAGTTTTAGTTGGGTTCGTATTTTTACCCGGAGTTTTAGTTGGGTTCGTATTTTTTACCCGGACTTTTTAGTTGGGTTCGTATTTTTTACCCGGACTTTTAGTTGGGTTCGTAATTTTACCCGGACTTTTTAGTTGGGTTCGTAATTTTACCCGGACTTTTTAGTTGGGTTCGTAATTTTACCCGGACTTTTTAGTTGGGTTCGTAATTTTACCCGGAGTTTTAGTTGGGTTCGTAATTTTACCCGGAGTTTTAGTTGGGTTCGTATTTTTACCCGGAGTTTTAGTTGGGTTCGTAATTTTACCCGGAGCTTTAGTTGGGTTCGTAATTGTACCCGGACTTTTTAGTTGGGTTCGTATTTTTTACCCGGACTTTTAGTTGGGTTCGTAATTTTACCCGGAGTTTTAGTTGGGTTCGTAATTTTACCCGGAGTTTTAGTTGAGTTCGTAATTTTACCCGGAGTTTTAGTTGGGTTCGTAATTTTACCCGGACTTTTTAGTTGGGTTCGTAATTTTACCCGGACTTTTTAGTTGGGTTCGTATTTTTTACCCGGAGTTTTAGTTGGGTTCGTAATTTTACCCGGAGTTTTAGTTGGGTTCGTAATTTTACCCTGACTTTTTAGTTGGGTTCGTATTTTTTACCCGGACTTTTAGTTGGGTTCGTAATTTTACACGGAGTTTTAGTTGGGTTCGTAATTTTACCCGGACTTTTTAGTTGGGTTCGTATTTTTTACCCGGACTTTTAGTTGGGTTCGTAATTTTACCCGGACTTTTTAGTTGGGTTCGTAATTTTACCCGGACTTTTCAGTTGGGTTCGTAATTTTACCCGGACTTTTTAGTTGGGTTCGTAATTTTACCCGGAGTTTTAGTTGGGTTCGTAATTTTACCCGGAGTTTTAGTTGGGTTCGTAATTTTACCCGGAGTTTTAGTTGGGTTCGTAATTTTACCCGGAGTTTTAGTTGGGTTCGTATTTTTACCCGGAGTTTTAGTTGGGTTCGTATTTTTTACCCGGACTTTTTAGTTGGGTTCGTATTTTTTACCCGGACTTTTAGTTGGGTTCGTAATTTTACCCGGACTTTTTAGTTGGGTTCGTAATTTTACCCGGACTTTTTAGTTGGGTTCGTAATTTTACCCGGAGTTTTTAGTTGGGTTCGTAATTTTACCCGGAGTTTTAGTTGGGTTCGTAATTTTACCCGGAGTTTTAGTTGGGTTCGTATTTTTACCCGGAGTTTTAGTTGGGTTCGTAATTTTACCCGGAGCTTTAGTTGGGTTCGTAATTTTACCCGGACTTTTTAGTTGGGTTCGTAATTTTACCCGGACTTTTTAGTTGGGTTCGTAATTTTACCCGGACTTTTTAGTTGGGTTCGTAATTTTACCCGGAGTTTTAGTTGGGTTCGTAATTTTACCCGGAGTTTTAGTTGGGTTCGTATTTTTACCCGGAGTTTTAGTTGGGTTAGTAATTTTACCCGGAGCTTTAGTTGGGTTCGTAATTTTACCCGGACTTTTTAGTTGGGTTCGTATTTTTTACCCGGACTTTTAGTTGGGTTCGTAATTTTACCCGGAGTTTTAGTTGGGTTCGTAATTTTACCCGGAGTTTTAGTTGAGTTCGTAATTTTACCCGGAGTTTTAGTTGGGTTCGTAATTTTACCCGGACTTTTTAGTTGGGTTCGTAATTTTACGCGGACTTTTTAGTTGGGTTCGTATTTTTTACCCGGAGTTTTAGTTGGGTTCGTAATTTTACCCGGAGTTTTAGTTGGGTTCGTAATTTTACCCTGACTTTTTAGTTGGGTTCGTATTTTTTACCCGGACTTTTAGTTGGGTTCGTAATTTTACCCGGAGTTTTAGTTGGGTTCGTAATTTTACCCGGAGTTTTAGTTGGGTTCGTAATTTTACCCGGAGTTTTAGTTGGGTACGTAATTTTACCCGGAGTTTTAGTTGGGTTCGTAATTTTACCCGGAGTTTTAGTTGGGTTCGTATTTTTACCCGCAGTTTTAGTTGGGTTCGTATTTTTTACCCGGACTTTTTAGTTGGGTTCGTATTTTTTACCCGGACTTTTAGTTGGGTTCGTAATTTTACCCGGACTTTTTAGTTGGGTTCGTAATTTTACCCGGACTTTTTAGTTGGGTTCGTAATTTTACCCGGACTTTTTAGTTGGGTTCGTAATTTTACCCGGAGTTTTAGTTGGGTTCGTAATTTTACCCGGAGTTTTAGTTGGGTTCGTATTTTTACCCGGAGTTTTAGTTGGGTTCGTAATTTTACCCGGAGCTTTACTTGGGTTCGTAATTTTACCCGGACTTTTTAGTTGGGTTCGTATTTTTTACCCGGACTTTTAGTTGGGTTCGTAATTTTACCCGGAGTTTTAGTTGAGTTCGTAATTTTACCCGGAGTTTTAGTTGGGTTCGTAATTTTACCCGGACTTTTTAGTTGGGTTCGTAATTTTACCCGGACTTTTTAGTTGGGTTCGTATTTTTTACCCGGAGTTTTAGTTGGGTTCGTAATTTTACCCGGAGTTTTAGTTGGGTTCGTAATTTTACCCTGACTTTTTAGTTGGGTTCGTATTTTTTACCCGGACTTTTAGTTGGGTTCGTAATTTTACACGGAGTTTTAGTTGGGTTCGTAATTTTACCCGGACTTTTTAGTTGGGTTCGTATTTTTTACCCGGACTTTTAGTTGGGTTCGTAATTTTACCCGGACTTTTTAGTTGGGTTCGTAATTTTACCCGGACTTTTTAGTTGGGTTCGTAATTTTACCCGGACTTTTTAGTTGGGTTCGTAATTTTACCCGGAGTTTTAGTTGGGTTCGTAATTTTACCCGGAGTTTTAGTTGGGTTCGTAATTTTACCCGGAGTTTTAGTTGGGTTCGTAATTTTACCCGGAGTTTTAGTTGGGTTCGTATTTTTACCCGGAGTTTTAGTTGGGTTCGTATTTTTTACCCGGACTTTTTAGTTGGGTTCGTATTTTTTACCCGGACTTTTAGTTGGGTTCGTAATTTTACCCGGACTTTTTAGTTGGGTTCGTAATTTTACCCGGACTTTTTAGTTGGGTTCGTAATTTTACCCGGACTTTTTAGTTGGGTTCGTAATTTTACCCGGAGTTTTAGTTGGGTTCGTAATTTTACCCGGAGTTTTAGTTGGGTTCGTATTTTTACCCGGAGTTTTAGTTGGGTTCGTAATTTTACCCGGAGCTTTAGTTGGGTTCGTAATTGTACCCGGACTTTTTAGTTGGGTTCGTATTTTTTACCCGGACTTTTAGTTGGGTTCGTAATTTTACCCGGAGTTTTAGTTGGGTTCGTAATTTTACCCGGAGTTTTAGTTGAGTTCGTAATTTTACCCGGAGTTTTAGTTGGGTTCGTAATTTTACCCGGACTTTTTAGTTGGGTTCGTAATTTTACCCGGACTTTTTAGTTGGGTTCGTATTTTTTACCCGGAGTTTTAGTTGGGTTCGTAATTTTACCCGGAGTTTTAGTTGGGTTCGTAATTTTACCCTGACTTTTTAGTTGGGTTCGTATTTTTTACCCGGACTTTTAGTTGGGTTTGTAATTTTACACGGAGTTTTAGTTGGGTTCGTAATTTTACCCGGACTTTTTAGTTGGGTTCGTATTTTTTACCCGGACTTTTAGTTGGGTTCGTAATTTTACCCGGACTTTTTAGTTGGGTTCGTAATTTTACCCGGACTTTTTAGTTGGGTTCGTAATTTTACCCGGACTTTTTAGTTAGGTTCGTAATTTTACCCGGAGTTTTAGTTGGGTTCGTAATTTTACCCGGAGTTTTAGTTGGGTACGTAATTTTACCCGGAGTTTTAGTTGGGTTCGTAATTTTACCCGGAGTTTTAGTTGGGTTCGTATTTTTACCCGCAGTTTTAGTTGGGTTCGTATTTTTTACCCGGACTTTTTAGTTGGGTTCGTATTTTTTACCCGGACTTTTAGTTGGGTTCGTAATTTTACCCGGACTTTTTAGTTGGGTTCGTAATTTTACCCGGACTTTTTAGTTGGGTTCGTAATTTTACCCGGACTTTTTAGTTGGGTTCGTAATTTTACCCGGAGTTTTAGTTGGGTTCGTAATTTTACCCGGAGTTTTAGTTGGGTTCGTATTTTTACCCGGAGTTTTAGTTGGGTTCGTAATTTTACCCGGAGCTTTACTTGGGTTCGTAATTTTACCCGGAGTTTTAGTTGGGTTCGTAATTTTACCCGGACTTTTTAGTTGGGTTCGTAATTTTACCCGGTCTTTTTAGTTGGGTTCGTATTTTTTACCCGGAGTTTTAGTTGGGTTCGTAATTTTACCCGGAGTTTTAGTTGGGTTCGTAATTTTACCCTGACTTTTTAGTTGGGTTCGTATTTTTTACCCGGACTTTTAGTTGGGTTCGTAATTTTACACGGAGTTTTAGTTGGGTTCGTAATTTTACCCGGACTTTTTAGTTGGGTTCGTATTTTTTACCCGGACTTTTAGTTGGGTTCGTAATTTTACCCGGACTTTTTAGTTGGGTTCGTAATTTTACCCGGACTTTTTAGTTGGGTTCGTAATTTTACCCGGACTTTTTAGTTGGGTTCGTAATTTTACCCGGAGTTTTAGTTGGGTTCGTAATTTTACCCGGAGTTTTAGTTGGGTTCGTAATTTTACCCGGAGTTTTAGTTGGGTTCGTAATTTTACCCGGAGTTTTAGTTGGGTTCGTATTTTTACCCGGAGTTTTAGTTGGGTTCGTATTTTTTACCCGGACTTTTTAGTTGGGTTCGTATTTTTTACCCGGACTTTTAGTTGGGTTCGTAATTTTACCCGGACTTTTTAGTTGGGTTCGTAATTTTACCCGGACTTTTTAGTTGGGTTCGTAATTTTACCCGGACTTTTTAGTTGGGTTCGTAATTTTACCCGGAGTTTTAGTTGGGTTCGTAATTTTACCCGGAGTTTTAGTTGGGTTCGTATTTTTACCCGGAGTTTTAGTTGGGTTCGTAATTTTACCCGGAGCTTTAGTTGGGTTCGTAATTGTACCCGGACTTTTTAGTTGGGTTCGTATTTTTTACCCGGACTTTTAGTTGGGTTCGTAATTTTACCCGGAGTTTTAGTTGGGTTCGTAATTTTACCCGGAGTTTTAGTTGAGTTCGTAATTTTACCCGGAGTTTTAGTTGGGTTCGTAATTTTACCCGGACTTTTTAGTTGGGTTCGTAATTTTACCCGGACTTTTTAGTTGGGTTCGTATTTTTTACCCGGAGTTTTAGTTGGGTTCGTAATTTTACCCGGAGTTTTAGTTGGGTTCGTAATTTTACCCTGACTTTTTAGTTGGGTTCGTATTTTTTACCCGGACTTTTAGTTGGGTTCGTAATTTTACACGGAGTTTTAGTTGGGTTCGTAATTTTACCCGGACTTTTTAGTTGGGTTCGTATTTTTTACCCGGACTTTTAGTTGGGTTCGTAATTTTACCCGGACTTTTTAGTTGGGTTCGTAATTTTACCCGGACTTTTCAGTTGGGTTCGTAATTTTACCCGGACTTTTTAGTTGGGTTCGTAATTTTACCCGGAGTTTTAGTTGGGTTCGTAATTTTACCCGGAGTTTTAGTTGGGTTCGTAATTTTACCCGGAGTTTTAGTTGGGTTCGTAATTTTACCCGGAGTTTTAGTTGGGTTCGTATTTTTACCCGGAGTTTTAGTTGGGTTCGTATTTTTTACCCGGACTTTTTAGTTGGGTTCGTATTTTTTACCCGGACTTTTAGTTGGGTTCGTAATTTTACCCGGACTTTTTAGTTGGGTTCGTAATTTTACCCGGACTTTTTAGTTGGGTTCGTAATTTTACCCGGAGTTTTTAGTTGGGTTCGTAATTTTACCCGGAGTTTTAGTTGGGTTCGTAATTTTACCCGGAGTTTTAGTTGGGTTCGTATTTTTACCCGGAGTTTTAGTTGGGTTCGTAATTTTACCCGGAGCTTTAGTTGGGTTCGTAATTTTACCCGGACTTTTTAGTTGGGTTCGTAATTTTACCCGGACTTTTTAGTTGGGTTCGTAATTTTACCCGGACTTTTTAGTTGGGTTCGTAATTTTACCCGGAGTTTTAGTTGGGTTCGTAATTTTACCCGGAGTTTTAGTTGGGTTCGTATTTTTACCCGGAGTTTTAGTTGGGTTAGTAATTTTACCCGGAGCTTTAGTTGGGTTCGTAATTTTACCCGGACTTTTTAGTTGGGTTCGTATTTTTTACCCGGACTTTTAGTTGGGTTCGTAATTTTACCCGGAGTTTTAGTTGGGTTCGTAATTTTACCCGGAGTTTTAGTTGAGTTCGTAATTTTACCCGGAGTTTTAGTTGGGTTCGTAATTTTACCCGGACTTTTTAGTTGGGTTCGTAATTTTACGCGGACTTTTTAGTTGGGTTCGTATTTTTTACCCGGAGTTTTAGTTGGGTTCGTAATTTTACCCGGAGTTTTAGTTGGGTTCGTAATTTTACCCTGACTTTTTAGTTGGGTTCGTATTTTTTACCCGGACTTTTAGTTGGGTTCGTAATTTTACACGGAGTTTTAGTTGGGTTCGTAATTTTACCCGGACTTTTTAGTTGGGTTCGTATTTTTTACCCGGACTTTTAGTTGGGTTCGTAATTTTACCCGGACTTTTTAGTTGGGTTCGTAATTTTACCCGGACTTTTTAGTTGGGTTCGTAATTTTACCCGGACTTTTTAGTTGGGTTCGTAATTTTACCCGGAGTTTTAGTTGGGTTCGTAATTTTACCCGGAGTTTTAGTTGGGTTCGTAATTTTACCCGGAGTTTTAGTTGGGTTCGTAATTTTACCCGGAGTTTTAGTTGGGTTCGTATTTTTACCCGGAGTTTTAGTTGGGTTCGTATTTTTTACCCGGACTTTTTAGTTGGGTTCGTATTTTTTACCCGGACTTTTAGTTGGGTTCGTAATTTTACCCGGACTTTTTAGTTGGGTTCGTAATTTTACCCGGACTTTTTAGTTGGGTTCGTAATTTTACCCGGACTTTTTAGTTGGGTTCGTAATTTTACCCGGAGTTTTAGTTGGGTTCGTAATTTTACCCGGAGTTTTAGTTGGGTTCGTATTTTTACCCGGAGTTTTAGTTGGGTTCGTAATTTTACCCGGAGCTTTAGTTGGGTTCGTAATTTTACCCGGACTTTTTAGTTGGGTTCGTATTTTTTACCCGGACTTTTAGTTGGGTTCGTAATTTTACCCGGAGTTTTAGTTGGGTTCGTTATTTTACCCGGAGTTTTAGTTGAGTTCGTAATTTTACCCGGAGTTTTAGTTGGGTTCGTAATTTTACCCGGACTTTTTAGTTGGGTTCGTAATTTTACCCGGACTTTTTAGTTGGGTTCGTATTTTTTACCCGGAGTTTTAGTTGGGTTCGTAATTTTACCCGGAGTTTTAGTTGGGTTCGTAATTTTACCCTGACTTTTTAGTTGGGTTCGTATTTTTTACCCGGACTTTTAGTTGGGTTCGTAATTTTACACGGAGTTTTAGTTGGGTTCGTAATTTTACCCGGACTTTTTAGTTGGGTTCGTATTTTTTACCCGGACTTTTAGTTGGGTTGGTAATTTTACCCGGACTTTTTAGTTGGGTTCGTAATTTTACCCGGACTTTTTAGTTGGGTTCGTAATTTTACCCGGACTTTTTAGTTGGGTTCGTAATTTTACCCGGAGTTTTAGTTGGGTTCGTAATTTTACCCGGAGTTTTAGTTGGGTTCGTAATTTTACCCGGAGTTTTAGTTGGGTTCGTAATTTTACCCGGAGTTTTAGTTGGGTTCGTATTTTTACCCGGAGTTTTAGCTGGGTTCGTATTTTTTACCCGGACTTTTTAGTTGGGTTCGTATTTTTTACCCGGACTTTTAGTTGGGTTCGTAATTTTACACGGACTTTTTAGTTGGGTTCGTAATTTTACCCGGACTTTTTAGTTGGGTTCGTAATTTTACCCGGACTTTTTAGTTGGGTTCGTAATTTTACCCGGAGTTTTAGTTGGGTTCGTAATTTTACCCGGAGTTTTAGTTGGGTTCGTATTTTTACCCGGAGTTTTAGTTGGGTTCGTAATTTTACCCGGAGCTTTAGTTGGGTTCGTAATTTTACCCGGACTTTTTAGTTGGGTTCGTATTTTTTACCCGGACTTTTAGTTGGGTTCGTAATTTTACCCGGAGTTTTAGTTGGGTTCGTAATTTTACCAGAAGTTTTAATTGAGTTCGTAATTTTACCCGGAGTTTTAGTTGGGTTCGTAATTTTACCCGGACTTTTTAGTTGGGTTCGTAATTTTACCCGGACTTTTTAGTTGGGTTCGTATTTTTTACCCGGAGTTTTAGTTGGGTTCGTAATTTTACCCGGAGTTTTAGTTGGGTTCGTAATTTTACCCTGACTTTTTAGTTGGGTTCGTATTTTTTACCCGGACTTTTAGTTGGGTTCGTAATTTTACACGGAGTTTTAGTTGGGTTCGTAATTTTACCCGGACTTTTTAGTTGGGTTCGTATTTTTTACCCGGACTTTTAGTTGGGTTCGTAATTTTACCCGGACTTTTTAGTTGGGTTCGTAATTTTACCCGGACTTTTTAGTTGGGTTCGTAATTTTACCCGGACTTTTTAGTTGGGTTCGTAATTTTACCCGGAGTTTTAGTTGGGTTCGTAATTTTACCCGGAGTTTTAGTTGGGTTCGTAATTTTACCCGGAGTTTTAGTTGGGTTCGTAATTTTACCCGGAGTTTTAGTTGGGTTCGTATTTTTACCCGGAGTTTTAGTTGGGTTCGTATTTTTTACCCGGACTTTTTAGTTGGGTTCGTATTTTTTACCCGGACTTTTAGTTGGGTTCGTAATTTTACCCGGACTTTTTAGTTGGGTTCGTAATTTTACCCGGACTTTTTAGTTGGGTTCCTAATTTTACCCGGACTTTTTAGTTGGGTTCGTAATTTTACCCGGAGTTTTAGTTGGGTTCGTAATTTTACCCGGAGTTTTAGTTGGGTTCGTATTTTTACCCGGAGTTTTAGTTGGGTTCGTAATTTTACCCGGAGCTTTAGTTGGGTTCGTAATTTTACCCGGACTTTTTAGTTGGGTTCGTATTTTTTACCCAGACTTTTAGTTGGGTTCGTAATTTTACCCGGAGTTTTAGTTGGGTTCGTAATTTTACCCGGAGTTTTAGTTGAGTTCGTAATTTTACCCGGAGTTTTAGTTGGGTTCGTAATTTTACCCGGACTTTTTAGTTGGTTCGTAATTTTACCCGGACTTTTTAGTTGGGTTCGTATTTTTTACCCGGAGTGTTAGTTGGGTTCGTAATTTTACCCGGAGTTTTAGTTGGGTTCGTAATTTTACACTGACTTTTTAGTTGGGTTCGTATTTTTTACCCGGACTTTTAGTTGGGTTCGTAATTTTACACGGAGTTTTAGTTGGGTTCGTAATTTTACCCGGACTTTTTAGTTGGGTTCGTATTTTTTACCCGGACTTTTAGTTGGGTTCGTAATTTTACCCGGACTTTTTAGTTGGGTTCGTAATTTTACCCGGACTTTTTAGTTGGGTTCGTAATTTTACCCGGACTTTTTAGTTGGGTTCGTAATTTTACCCGGAGTTTTAGTTGGGTTCGTAATTTTACCCGGAGTTTTAGTTGGGTTCGTAATTTTACCCGGAGTTTTAGTTGGGTTCGTAATTTTACCCGGAGTTTTAGTTGGGTTCGTATTTTTACCCGGAGTTTTAGTTGGGTTCGTATTTTTTACCCGGACTTTTTAGTTGGGTTCGTATTTTTTACCCGGACTTTTAGTTGGGTTCGTAATTTTACCCGGACTTTTTAGTTGGGTTCGTAATTTTACCCGGACTTTTTAGTTGGGTTCGTAATTTTACCCGGACTTTTTAGTTGGGTTCGTAATTTTACCCGGAGTTTTAGTTGGGTTCGTAATTTTACCCGGAGTCTTAGTTGGGTTCGTATTTTTACCCGGAGTTTTAGTTGGGTTCGTAATTTTACCCGGAGCTTTAGTTGGGTTCGTAATTTTACCCGGACTTTTTAGTTGGGTTCGTATTTTTTACCCGGACTTTTAGTTGGGTTCGTAATTTTACCCGGAGTTTTTGTTGGGTTCGTAATTTTACCCGCAGTTTTAGTTGAGTTCGTAATTTTACCCGGAGTTTTAGTTGGGTTCGTAATTTTACCCGGACTTTTTAGTTGGGTTCGTAATTTTACCCGGACTTTTTAGTTGGGTTCGTATTTTTTACCCGGAGTTTTAGTTGGGTTCGTAATTTTACCCGGAGTTTTAGTTGGGTTCGTAATTTTACCCTGAATTTTTAGTTGGGTTCGTATTTTTTACCCGGACTTTTAGTTGGGTTCGTAATTTTACACGGAGTTTTAGTTGGGTTCGTAATTTTACCCGGACTTTTTAGTTGGGTTCGTATTTTTTACCCGGAATTTTAGTTGGGTTCGTAATTTTACCCGGACTTTTTCGTTGGGTTCGTAATTTTACCCGGACTTTTTAGTTGGGTTCGTAATTTTACCCGGACTTTTTAGTTGGGTTCGTAACTTTACCCGGAGTTTTAGTTGGGTTCGTAATTTTACCCGGAGTTTTAGTTGGGTTCGTAATTTTACCCGGAGTTTTAGTTGGGTTCGTAATTTTACCCGGAGTTTTAGTTGAGTTCGTATTTTTACCCGGAGTTTTAGTTGGGTTCGTATTTTTTACCCGGACTTTTTAGTTGGGTTCGTATTTTTTACCCGGACTTTTAGTTGGGTTCGTAATTTTACCCGGACTTTTTAGTTGGGTTCGTAATTTTACCCGGACTTTTTAGTTGGGTTCGTAATTTTACCCGGACTTTTTAGTTGGGTTCGTAATTTTACCCGGAGTTTTTGTTGGGTTCGTAATTTTACCCGGAGTTTTAGTTGGGTTCGTATTTTTACCCGGAGTTTTAGTTGGGTTTGTAATTTTACCCGGAGCTTTAGTTGGGTTCGTAATTTTACCCGGACTTTTTAGTTGGGTTCGTATTTTTTACCCGGACTTTTAGTTGGGTTCGTAATTTTACCCGGAGTTTTAGTTGGGTTCGTAATTTTACCCGGAGTTTTAGTTGGGTTCGTAATTTTACCCGGAGTTTTAGTTGGGTTCGTACTTTTACCCTGACTTTTTAGTTGGGTTCGTATTTTTTACCCGGACTTTTAGTTGGGTTCGTAATTTTACACGGAGTTTTAGTTGGGTTCGTAATTTTACCCGGACTTTTTAGTTGGGTTCGTATTTTTTACCCGGACTTTTAGTTGGGTTCGTAATTTTACCCGGACTTTTTAGTTGGGTTCGTAATTTTACCCGGACTTTTTAGTTGGGTTCGTAATTTTACCCGGACTTTTTAGTTGGGTTCGTAATTTTACCCGGAGTTTTAGTTGGGTTCGTAATTTTACCCGGAGTTTTAGTTGGGTTCGTAATTTTACCCGGAGTTTTAGTTGGGTTCGTAATTTTACCCGGAGTTTTAGTTGGGTTCGTATTTTTACCCGGAGTTTTAGTTGGGTTCGTATTTTTTACCCGGACTTTTTAGTTGGGTTCGTATTTTTTACCCGGACTTTTAGTTGGGTTCGTAATTTTACCCGGACTTTTTAGTTGGGTTCGTAATTTTACCCGGACTTTTTAGTTGGGTTCGTAATTTTACCCGGACTTTTTAGTTGGGTTCGTAATTTTACCCGGAGTTTTAGTTGGGTTCGTAGTTTTACCCGGAGTTTTAGTTGGGTTCGTATTTTTACCCGGAGTTTTAGTTGGGTTCGTAATTTTACCCGGAGCTTTAGTTGGGTTCGTAATTTTACCCGGACTTTTTAGTTGGGTTCGTATTTTTTAACCGGACCTTTTAGTTGGGTTCGTAATTTTACCCGGAGTTTTAGTTGGGTTCGTAATTTTACCCGGAGTTTTAGTTGAGTTCGTAATTTTACCCGGAGTTTTAGTTGGGTTCGTAATTTTACCCGGACTTTTTAGTTGGTTTGTAATTTTACCCGGACTTTTTAGTTGGGTTCGTATTTTTTACCCGGAGTTTTAGTTGGGTTCGTAATTTTACCCGGAGTTTTAGTTGGGTTCGTAATTTTACCCTGACTTTTTAGTTGGGTTCGTATTTTTTACCCGGACTTTTAGTTGGGTTCGTAATTTTACACGGAGTTTTAGTTGGGTTCGTAATTTTACCCGGACTTTTTAGTTGGGTTCGTATTTTTTACCCGGACTTTTAGTTGGGTTCGTAATTTTACCCGGACTTTTTAGTTGGGTTCGTAATTTTACCCGGACTTTTTAGTTGGGTTCGTAATTTTACCCGGACTTTTTAGTTGGGTTCGTAATTTTACCCGGAGTTTTAGTTGGGTTCGTAATTTTACCCGGAGTTTTAGTTGGGTTCGTAATTTTACCCGGAGTTTTAGTTGGGTTCGTAATTTTACCCGGAGTTTTAGTTGGGTTCGTATTTTTACCCGGAGTTTTAGTTGGGTTCGTATTTTTTACCCGGACTTTTTAGTTGGGTTCGTATTTTTTACCCGGACTTTTAGTTGGGTTCGTAATTTTACCCGGACTTTTTAGTTGGGTTCGTAATTTTACCCGGACTTTTTAGTTGGGTTCGTAATTTTACCCGGACTTTTTAGTTGGGTTCGTAATTTTACCCGGAGTTTTAGTTGGGTTCGTAATTTTACCCGGAGTTTTAGTTGGGTTCGCATTTTTACCCGGAGTTTTAGTTGGGTTCGTAATTTTACCCGGAGCTTTAGTTGGGTTCGTAATTTTACCCGGACTTTTTAGTTGGGTTCGTATTTTTTACCCGGACTTTTAGTTGGGTTCGTAATTTTACCCGGAGTTTTAGTTGGGTTCGTAATTTTACCCGGAGTTTTAGTTGAGTTCGTAATTTTACCCGGAGTTTTAGTTGGGTTCGTAATTTTACCCGGACTTTTTAGTTGGGTTCGTAATTTTACCCGGACTTTTTAGTTGGGTTCGTATTTTTTACCCGGAGTTTTAGTTGGGTTCGTAATTTTACCCGGAGTTTTAGTTGGGTTCGTAATTTTACCCTGACTTTTTAGTTGGGTTCGTATTTTTTACCCGGACCTTTAGTTGGGTTCGTAATTTTACACGGAGTTTTAGTTGGGTTCGTAATTTTACCCGGACTTTTTAGTTGGGTTCGTATTTTTTACCCGGACTTTTAGTTGGGTTCGTAATTTTACCCGGACTTTTTAGTTGGGTTCGTAATTTTACCCGGACTTTTTAGTTGGGTTCGTAATTTTACCCGGACTTTTTAGTTGGGTTCGTAATTTTACCCGGAGTTTTAGTTGGATTCGTAATTTTACCCGGAGTTTTAGTTGGGTTCGTAATTTTACCCGGAGCTTTAGTTGTGTTTGTAATTTTACCCGGAGTTTTAGTTGGGTTCGTATTTTTACCCGGAGTTTTAGTTGGGTTCGTATTTTTTACCCGGACTTTTTAGTTGGGTTCGTATTTTTTACCCGGACTTTTAGTTGGGTTTGTAATTTTACCCGGACTTTTTAGTTGGGTTCGTAATTTTACCCGGACTTTTTAGTTGGGTTCGTAATTTTACCCGGACTTTTTAGTTGGGTTCGTAATTTTACCCGGAGTTTTAGTTGGGTTCGTAATTTTACCCGGAGTTTTAGTTGGGTTCGTATTTTTACCCGGAGTTTTAGTTGGGTTCGTAATTTTACCCGGAGCTTTAGTTGGGTTCGTAATTTTACCCGGACTTTTTAGTTGGGTTCGTATTTTTTACCCGGACTTTTAGTTGGGTTCGTAATTTTACCCGGAGTTTTAGTTGGGTTCGTAATTTTACCCGGAGTTTTAGTTGAGTTCGTAATTTTACCCGGAGTTTTAGTTGGGTTCGTAATTTTACCCGGACTTTTTAGTTGGGTTCGTAATTTTACCCGGACTTTTTAGTTGGGTTCGTATTTTTTACCCGGAGTTTTAGTTGGGTTCGTAATTTTACCCGGAGTTTTAGTTGGGTTCGTAATTTTACCCTGACTTTTTAGTTGGGTTCGTATTTTTTACCCGGACTTTTAGTTGGGTTCGTAATTTTACACGGAGTTTTAGTTGGGTTCGTAATTTTACCCGGACTTTTTAGTTGGGTTCGTATTTTTTACCCGGACTTTTAGTTGGGTTCGTAATTTTACCCGGACTTTTTAGTTGGGTTCGTAATTTTACCCGGACTTTTTAGTTGGGTTCGTAATTTTACCCGGAGTTTTAGTTGGGTTCGTAATTTTACCCGGAGTTTTAGTTGGGTTCGTAATTTTACCCGGAGTTTTAGTTGGGTTCGTATTTTTACCCGGAGTTTTAGTTGGGTTCGTATTTTTTACCCGGACTTTTTAGTTGGGTTCGTATTTTTTACCCGGACTTTTAGTTGGGTTCGTAATTTTACCCGGACTTTTTAGTTGGGTTCGTAATTTTACCCGGACTTTTTAGTTGGGTTCCTAATTTTACCCGGACTTTTTAGTTGGGTTCGTAATTTTACCCGGAGTTTTAGTTGGGTTCGTAATTTTACCCGGAGTTTTAGTTGGGTTCGTATTTTTACCCGGAGTTTTAGTTGGGTTCGTAATTTTACCCGGAGCTTTAGTTGGGTTCGTAATTTTACCCGGACTTTTTAGTTGGGTTCGTATTTTTTACCCGGACTTTTAGTTGGGTTCGTAATTTTACCCGGAGTTTTAGTTGGGTTCGTAATTTTACCCGGAGTTTTAGTTGAGTTCGTAATTTTACCCGGAGTTTTAGTTGGGTTCGTAATTTTACCCGGACTTTTTAGTTGGTTCGTAATTTTACCCGGACTTTTTAGTTGGGTTCGTATTTTTTACCCGGAGTTTTAGTTGGGTTCGTAATTTTACCCGGAGTTTTAGTTGGGTTCGTAATTTTACCCTGACTTTTTAGTTGGGTTCGTATTTTTTACCCGGACTTTTAGTTGTGTTCGTAATTTTACACGGAGTTTTAGTTGGGTTCGTAATTTTACCCGGACTTTTTAGTTGGGTTCGTATTTTTTACCCGGACTTTTAGTTGGGTTCGTAATTTTACCCGGACTTTTTAATTGGGTTCGTAATTTTACCCGGACTTTTTAGTTGGGTTCGTAATTTTACCCGGACTTTTTAGTTGGGTTCGTAATTTTACCCGGAGTTTTAGTTGGGTTCGTAATTTTACCCGGAGTTTTAGTTGGGTTCGTAATTTTACCCGGACTTTTTAGTTGGGTTCGTAATTTTACCCGGACTTTTTAGTTGGGTTCGTAATTTTACCCGGACTTTTTAGTTGGGTTCGTAATTTTACCCGGAGTTTTAGTTGGGTTCGTAATTTTACCCGGAGTTTTAGTTGGGTTCGTAATTTTACCCGGAGTTTTAGTTGGGTTCGTAATTTTACCCGGAGTTTTAGTTGGGTTCGTATTTTTACCCGGAGTTTTAGTTGGGTTCGTATTTTTTACCCGGACTTTTTAGTTGGGTTCGTATTTTTTACCCGGACTTTTAGTTGGGTTCGTAATTTTACCCGGACTTTTTAGTTGGGTTCGTAATTTTACCCGGACTTTTTAGTTGGGTTCGTAATTTTACCCGGACTTTTTAGTTGGGTTCGTAATTTTACCCGGAGTTTTAGTTGGGTTCGTAGTTTTACCCGGAGTTTTAGTTGGGTTCGTATTTTTACCCGGAGTTTTAGTTGGGTTCGTAATTTTACCCGGAGCTTTAGTTGGGTTCGTAATTTTACCCGGACTTTTTAGTTGGGTTCGTATTTTTTAACCGGACCTTTTAGTTGGGTTCGTAATTTTACCCGGAGTTTTAGTTGGGTTCGTAATTTTACCCGGAGTTTTAGTTGAGTTCGTAATTTTACCCGGAGTTTTAGTTGGGTTCGTAATTTTACCCGGACTTTTTAGTTGGTTTGTAATTTTACCCGGACTTTTTAGTTGGGTTCGTATTTTTTACCCGGAGTTTTAGTTGGGTTCGTAATTTTACCCGGAGTTTTAGTTGGGTTCGTAATTTTACCCTGACTTTTTAGTTGGGTTCGTATTTTTTACCCGGACTTTTAGTTGGGTTCGTAATTTTACACGGAGTTTTAGTTGGGTTCGTAATTTTACCCGGACTTTTTAGTTGGGTTCGTATTTTTTACCCGGACTTTTAGTTGGGTTCGTAATTTTACCCGGACTTTTTAGTTGGGTTCGTAATTTTACCCGGACTTTTTAGTTGGGTTCGTAATTTTACCCGGACTTTTTAGTTGGGTTCGTAATTTTACCCGGAGTTTTAGTTGGGTTCGTAATTTTACCCGGAGTTTTAGTTGGGTTCGTAATTTTACCCGGAGTTTTAGTTGGGTTCGTAATTTTACCCGGAGTTTTAGTTGGGTTCGTATTTTTACCCGGAGTTTTAGTTGGGTTCGTATTTTTTACCCGGACTTTTTAGTTGGGTTCGTATTTTTTACCCGGACTTTTAGTTGGGTTCGTAATTTTACCCGGACTTTTTAGTTGGGTTCGTAATTTTACCCGGACTTTTTAGTTGGGTTCGTAATTTTACCCGGACTTTTTAGTTGGGTTCGTAATTTTACCCGGAGTTTTAGTTGGGTTCGTAATTTTACCCGGAGTTTTAGTTGGGTTCGCATTTTTACCCGGAGTTTTAGTTGGGTTCGTAATTTTACCCGGAGCTTTAGTTGGGTTCGTAATTTTACCCGGACTTTTTAGTTGGGTTCGTATTTTTTACCCGGACTTTTAGTTGGGTTCGTAATTTTACCCGGAGTTTTAGTTGGGTTCGTAATTTTACCCGGAGTTTTAGTTGAGTTCGTAATTTTACCCGGAGTTTTAGTTGGGTTCGTAATTTTACCCGGACTTTTTAGTTGGGTTCGTAATTTTACCCGGACTTTTTAGTTGGGTTCGTATTTTTTACCCGGAGTTTTAGTTGGGTTCGTAATTTTACCCGGAGTTTTAGTTGGGTTCGTAATTTTACCCTGACTTTTTAGTTGGGTTCGTATTTTTTACCCGGACCTTTAGTTGGGTTCGTAATTTTACACGGAGTTTTAGTTGGGTTCGTAATTTTACCCGGACTTTTTAGTTGGGTTCGTATTTTTTACCCGGACTTTTAGTTGGGTTCGTAATTTTACCCGGACTTTTTAGTTGGGTTCGTAATTTTACCCGGACTTTTTAGTTGGGTTCGTAATTTTACCCGGACTTTTTAGTTGGGTTCGTAATTTTACCCGGAGTTTTAGTTGGATTCGTAATTTTACCCGGAGTTTTAGTTGGGTTCGTAATTTTACCCGGAGCTTTAGTTGTGTTTGTAATTTTACCCGGAGTTTTAGTTGGGTTCGTATTTTTACCCGGAGTTTTAGTTGGGTTCGTATTTTTTACCCGGACTTTTTAGTTGGGTTCGTATTTTTTACCCGGACTTTTAGTTGGGTTTGTAATTTTACCCGGACTTTTTAGTTGGGTTCGTAATTTTACCCGGACTTTTTAGTTGGGTTCGTAATTTTACCCGGACTTTTTAGTTGGGTTCGTAATTTTACCCGGAGTTTTAGTTGGGTTCGTAATTTTACCCGGAGTTTTAGTTGGGTTCGTATTTTTACCCGGAGTTTTAGTTGGGTTCGTAATTTTACCCGGAGCTTTAGTTGGGTTCGTAATTTTACCCGGACTTTTTAGTTGGGTTCGTATTTTTTACCCGGACTTTTAGTTGGGTTCGTAATTTTACCCGGAGTTTTAGTTGGGTTCGTAATTTTACCCGGAGTTTTAGTTGAGTTCGTAATTTTACCCGGAGTTTTAGTTGGGTTCGTAATTTTACCCGGACTTTTTAGTTGGATTCGTAATTTTACCCGGACTTTTTAGTTGGGTTCGTATTTTTTACCCGGAGTTTTAGTTGGGTTCGTAATTTTACCCGGAGTTTTAGTTGGGTTCGTAATTTTACCCTGACTTTTTAGTTGGGTTCGTATTTTTTACCCGGACTTTTAGTTGGGTTCGTAATTTTACACGGAGTTTTAGTTGGGTTCGTAATTTTACCCGGACTTTTTAGTTGGGTTCGTATTTTTTACCCGGACTTTTAGTTGGGTTCGTAATTTTACCCGGACTTTTTAGTTGGGTTCGTAATTTTACCCGGACTTTTTAGTTGGGTTCGTAATTTTACCCGGAGTTTTAGTTGGGTTCGTAATTTTACCCGGAGTTTTAGTTGGGTTCGTAATTTTACCCGGAGTTTTAGTTGGGTTCGTATTTTTACCCGGAGTTTTAGTTGGGTTCGTATTTTTTACCCGGACTTTTTAGTTGGGTTCGTATTTTTTACCCGGACTTTTAGTTGGGTTCGTAATTTTACCCGGACTTTTTAGTTGGGTTCGTAATTTTACCCGGACTTTTTAGTTGGGTTCCTAATTTTACCCGGACTTTTTAGTTGGGTTCGTAATTTTACCCGGAGTTTTAGTTGGGTTCGTAATTTTACCCGGAGTTTTAGTTGGGTTCGTATTTTTACCCGGAGTTTTAGTTGGGTTCGTAATTTTACCCGGAGCTTTAGTTGGGTTCGTAATTTTACCCGGACTTTTTAGTTGGGTTCGTATTTTTTACCCGGACTTTTAGTTGGGTTCGTAATTTTACCCGGAGTTTTAGTTGGGTTCGTAATTTTACCCGGAGTTTTAGTTGAGTTCGTAATTTTACCCGGAGTTTTAGTTGGGTTCGTAATTTTACCCGGACTTTTTAGTTGGTTCGTAATTTTACCCGGACTTTTTAGTTGGGTTCGTATTTTTTACCCGGAGTTTTAGTTGGGTTCGTAATTTTACCCGGAGTTTTAGTTGGGTTCGTAATTTTACCCTGACTTTTTAGTTGGGTTCGTATTTTTTACCCGGACTTTTAGTTGTGTTCGTAATTTTACACGGAGTTTTAGTTGGGTTCGTAATTTTACCCGGACTTTTTAGTTGGGTTCGTATTTTTTACCCGGACTTTTAGTTGGGTTCGTAATTTTACCCGGACTTTTTAATTGGGTTCGTAATTTTACCCGGACTTTTTAGTTGGGTTCGTAATTTTACCCGGACTTTTTAGTTGGGTTCGTAATTTTACCCGGAGTTTTAGTTGGGTTCGTAATTTTACCCGGAGTTTTAGTTGGGTTCGTAATTTTACCCGGAGTTTTAGTTGGGTTCGTAATTTCACCCGGAGTTTTAGTTGGGTTCGTATTTTTACCCGGAGTTTTAGTTGGGTTCGTATTTTTTACCCGGACTTTTTAGTTGGGTTCGTATTTTTTACCCGGACTTTTAGTTGGGTTCGTAATTTTACCCGGACTTTTTAGTTGGGTTCGTAATTTTACCCGGACTTTTTAGTTGGGTTCGTAATTTTACCCGGACTTTTTAGTTGGGTTCGTAATTTTACCCGGAGTTTTAGTTGGGTTCGTAATTTTACCCGGAGTTTTAGTTGGGTTCGTATTTTTACCCGGAGTTTTAGTTGGGTTCGTAATTTTACCCGGAGCTTTAGTTGGGTTCGTAATTTTACCCGGACTTTTTAGTTGGGTTCGTATTTTTTACCCGGACTTTTAGTTGGGTTCGTAATTTTACCCGGAGTTTTAGTTGGGTTCGTAATTTTACCCGGAGTTTTAGTTGAGTTCGTAATTTTACCCGGAGTTTTAGTTGGGTTCGTAATTTTACCCGGACTTTTTAGTTGGTTCGTAATTTTACCCGGACTTTTTAGTTGGGTTCGTATTTTTTACCCGGAGTTTTAGTTGGGTTCGTAATTTTACCCGGAGTTTTAGTTGGGTTCGTAATTTTCCCTGACTTTTTAGTTGGGTTCGTATTTTTACACGGAGTTTTAGTTGGGTTCGTAATTTTACCCGGACTTTTTAGTTGGGTTCGTATTTTTTACCCGGACTTTTAGTTGGGTTCGTAATTTTACCCGGACTTTTTAGTTGGGTTCGTAATTTTACCCGGACTTTTTAGTTGGGTTCGTAATTTTACCCGGACTTTTTAGTTGGGTTCGTAATTTTACCCGGAGTTTTAGTTGGGTTCGTAATTTTACCCGGAGTTTTAGTTGGGTTCGTAATTTTACCCGGAGTTTTAGTTGGGTTCGTAATTTCACCCGGAGTTTTAGTTGGGTTCGTATTTTTACCCGGAGTTTTAGTTGGGTTCGTATTTTTTACCCGGACTTTTTAGTTGGGTTCGTATTTTTTACCCGGACTTTTAGTTGGGTTCGTAATTTTACCCGGACTTTTTAGTTGGGTTCGTAATTTTACCCGGACTTTTTAGTTGGGTTCGTAATTTTACCCGGACTTTTTAGTTGGGTTCGTAATTTTACCCGGAGTTTTAGTTGGGTTCGTAATTTTACCCGGAGTTTTAGTTGGGGTCGTATTTTTACCCGGAGTTTTAGTTGGGTTCGTAATTTTACCCGGAGCTTTAGTTGGGTTCGTAATTTTACCCGGACTTTTTAGTTGGGTTCGTATTTTTTACCCGGACTTTTAGTTGGGTTCGTAATTTTACCCGGACTTTTTAGTTGGGTTCGTAATTTTACCCGGACTTTTTAGTTGGGTTCGTAATTTTACCCGGACTTTTTAGTTGGGTTCGTAATTTTACCCGGAGTTTTAGTTGGGTTCGTAGTTTTACCCGGAGTTTTAGTTGGGTTCGTATTTTTACCCGGAGTTTTAGTTGGGTTCGTAATTTTACCCGGAGCTTTAGTTGGGTTCGTAATTTTACCCGGACTTTTTAGTTGGGTTCGTATTTTTTACCCGGACTTTTAGTTGGGTTCGTAATTTTACCCGGAGTTTTAGTTGGGTTCGTAATTTTACCCGGAGTTTTAGTTGAGTTCGTAATTTTACCCGGAGTTTTAGTTGGGTTCGTAATTTTACCCGGACTTTTTAGTTGGTTTGTAATTTTACCCGGACTTTTTAGTTGGGTTCGTATTTTTTACCCGGAGTTTTAGTTGGGTTCGTAATCTTACCCGGAGTTTTAGTTGGGTTCGTAATTTTACCCTGACTTTTTAGTTGGGTTCGTATTTTTTACCCGGGCTTTTAGTTGGGTTCGTAATTTTACACGGAGTTTTAGTTGGGTTCGTAATTTTACCCGGACTTTTTAGTTGGGTTCGTATTTTTTACCCGGACTTTTAGTTGGGTTCGTAATTTTACCCGGACTTTTTAGTTGGGTTCGTAATTTTACCCGGACTTTTTAGTTGGGTTCGTAATTTTACCCGGACTTTTTAGTTGGGTTCGTAATTTTACCCGGAGTTTTAGTTGGGTTCGTAATTTTACCCGGAGTTTTAGTTGGGTTCGTAATTTTACCCGGAGTTTTAGTTGGGTTCGTAATTTTACCCGGAGTTTTAGTTGGGTTCGTATTTTTACCCGGAGTTTTAGTTGGGTTCGTATTTTTTACCCGGACTTTTTAGTTGGGTTCGTATTTTTTACCCGGACTTTTAGTTGGGTTCGTAATTTTACCCGGACTTTTTAGTTGGGTTCGTAATTTTACCCGGACTTTTTAGTTGGGTTCGTAATTTTACCCGGACTTTTTAGTTGGGTTCGTAATTTTACCCGGAGTTTTAGTTGGGTTCGTAATTTTACCCGGAGTTTTAGTTGGGTTCGCATTTTTACCCGGAGTTTTAGTTGGGTTCGTAATTTTACCCGGAGCTTTAGTTGGGTTCGTAATTTTACCCGGACTTTTTAGTTGGGTTCGTATTTTTTACCCGGACTTTTAGTTGGGTTCGTATTTTTTACCCGGACTTTTAGTTGGGTTCGTAATTTTACCCGGACTTTTTAGTTGGGTTCGTAATTTTACCCAGACTTTTTAGTTGGGTTCGTAATTTTACCCGGACTTTTTAGTTGGGTTCGTAATTTTACCCGGACTTTTTAGTTGGGTTCGTAATTTTACCCGGAGTTTTTGTTGGGTTCGTATTTTTTACCCGGACTTTTAGTTGGGTTCGTAATTTTACCCGGACTTTTTAGTTGGGTTCGTAATTTTACCCGGACTTTTTAGTTGGGTTCGTAATTTTACCCGGACTTTTTAGTTGGGTTCGTAATTTTACCCGGAGTTTTAGTTGGGTTCGTAATTTTACCCGGAGTTTTAGTTGGGTTCGTAATTTTACCCGGAGTTTTAGTTGGGTTCGTAATTTTACCCGGAGTTTTAGTTGGGTTCGTATTTTTACCCGGAGTTTTAGTTGGGTTCGTATTTTTTACCCGGACTTTTTAGTTGGGTTCGTATTTTTTACCCGGACTTTTAGTTGGGTTCGTAATTTTACCCGGACTTTTTAGTTGGGTTCGTAATTTTACCCGGACTTTTTAGTTGGGTTCGTAATTTTACCCGGACTTTTTAGTTGGGTTCGTAATTTTACCCGGAGTTTTAGTTGGGTTCGTAATTTTACCCGGAGTTTTAGTTGGGTTCGCATTTTTACCCGGAGTTTTAGTTGGGTTCGTAATTTTACCCGGAGCTTTAGTTGGGTTCGTAATTTTACCCGGACTTTTTAGTTGGGTTCGTATTTTTTACCCGGACTTTTAGTTGGGTTCGTAATTTTACCCGGAGTTTTAGTTGGGTTCGTAATTTTACCCGGAGTTTTAGTTGAGTTCGTAATTTTACCCGGAGTTTTAGTTGGGTTCGTAATTTTACCCGGACTTTTTAGTTGGGTTCGTAATTTTACCCGGACTTTTTAGTTGGGTTCGTATTTTTTACCCGGAGTTTTAGTTGGGTTCGTAATTTTACCCGGAGTTTTAGTTGGGTTCGTAATTTTACCCTGACTTTTTAGTTGGGTTCGTATTTTTTACCCGGACCTTTAGTTGGGTTCGTAATTTTACACGGAGTTTTAGTTGGGTTCGTAATTTTACCCGGACTTTTTAGTTGGGTTCGTATTTTTTACCCGGACTTTTAGTTGGGTTCGTAATTTTACCCGGACTTTTTAGTTGGGTTCGTAATTTTACCCGGACTTTTTAGTTGGGTTCGTAATTTTACCCGGACTTTTTAGTTGGGTTCGTAATTTTACCCGGAGTTTTAGTTGGATTCGTAATTTTACCCGGAGTTTTAGTTGGGTTCGTAATTTTACCCGGAGCTTTAGTTGTGTTTGTAATTTTACCCGGAGTTTTAGTTGGGTTCGTATTTTTACCCGGAGTTTTAGTTGGGTTCGTATTTTTTACCCGGACTTTTTAGTTGGGTTCGTATTTTTTACCCGGACTTTTACTTGGGTTTGTAATTTTACCCGGACTTTTTAGTTGGGTTCGTAATTTTACCCGGACTTTTTAGTTGGGTTCGTAATTTTACCCGGACTTTTTAGTTGGGTTCGTAATTTTACCCGGAGTTTTAGTTGGGTTCGTAATTTTACCCGGAGTTTTAGTTGGGTTCGTAATTTTACCCGGAGTTTTAGTTGGGTTCGTAATTTTACCCGGAGTTTTAGTTGGGTTCGTAATTTTACCCGGAGTTTTAGTTGGGTTCGTAATTTTACCCGGAGTTTTAGTTGGGTTCGTAATTTTACCCGGAGTTTTAGTTGGGTTCGTATTTTTACCCGGAGTTTTAGTTGGGTTCGTATTTTTTACCCGGACTTTTTAGTTGGGTTCGTATTTTTTACCCGGACTTTTAGTTGGGTTCGTAATTTTACCCGGACTTTTTAGTTGGGTTCGTAATTTTACCCGGACTTTTTAGTTGGGTTCCTAATTTTACCCGGACTTTTTAGTTGGGTTCGTAATTTTACCCGGAGTTTTAGTTGGGTTCGTAATTTTACCCGGAGTTTTAGTTGGGTTCGTATTTTTACCCGGAGTTTTAGTTGGGTTCGTAATTTTACCCGGAGCTTTAGTTGGGTTCGTAATTTTACCAGGACTTTTTAGTTGGGTTCGTATTTTTTACCCGGACTTTTAGTTGGGTTCGTAATTTTACCCGGAGTTTTAGTTGGGTTCGTAATTTTACCCGGAGTTTTAGTTGAGTTCGTAATTTTACCCGGAGTTTTAGTTGGGTTCGTAATTTTACCCGGACTTTTTAGTTGGTTCGTAATTTTACCCGGACTTTTTAGTTGGGTTCGTATTTTTTACCCGGAGTTTTAGTTGGGTTCGTAATTTTACCCGGAGTTTTAGTTGGGTTCGTAATTTTACCCTGACTTTTTAGTTGGGTTCGTATTTTTTACCCGGACTTTTAGTTGTGTTCGTAATTTTACACGGAGTTTTAGTTGGGTTCGTAATTTTACCCGGACTTTTTAGTTGGGTTCGCAATTTTACCCGGACTTTTTAGTTGGGTTCGTAATTTTACCCGGAGTTTTAGTTGGGTTCGTAATTTTACCCGGAGTTTTAGTTGGGTTCGTAATTTTACCCGGAGTTTTAGTTGGGTTCGTAATTTTACCCGGAGTTTTAGTTGGGTTCGTAATTTTACCCGGAGTTTTAGTTGGGTTCGTAATTTTACCCGGAGTTTTAGTTGGGTTCGTAATTTTACCCGGAGTTTTAGTTGGGTTCGTATTTTTACCCGGAGTTTTAGTTGGGTTCGTATTTTTTACCCGGACTTTTTAGTTGGGTTCGTATTTTTTACCCGGACTTTTAGTTGGGTTCGTAATTTTACCCGGACTTTTTAGTTGGGTTCGTAATTTTACCCGGACTTTTTAGTTGGGTTCCTAATTTTACCCGGACTTTTTAGTTGGGTTCGTAATTTTACCCGGAGTTTTAGTTGGGTTCGTAATTTTACCCGGAGTTTTAGTTGGGTTCGTATTTTTACCCGGAGTTTTAGTTGGGTTCGTAATTTTACCCGGAGCTTTAGTTGGGTTCGTAATTTTACCCGGACTTTTTAGTTGGGTTCGTATTTTTTACCCGGACTTTTAGTTGGGTTCGTAATTTTACCCGGAGTTTTAGTTGGGTTCGTAATTTTACCCGGAGTTTTAGTTGAGTTCGTAATTTTACCCGGAGTTTTAGTTGGGTTCGTAATTTTACCCGGACTTTTTAGTTGGTTCGTAATTTTACCCGGACTTTTTAGTTGGGTTCGTATTTTTTACCCGGAGTTTTAGTTGGGTTCGTAATTTTACCCGGAGTTTTAGTTGGGTTCGTAATTTTACCCTGACTTTTTAGTTGGGTTCGTATTTTTTACCCGGACTTTTAGTTGTGTTCGTAATTTTACACGGAGTTTTAGTTGGGTTCGTAATTTTACCCGGACTTTTTATTTGGGTTCGTATTTTTTACCCGGACTTTTAGTTGGGTTCGTAATTTTACCCGGACTTTTTAATTGGGTTCGTAATTTTACCCGGACTTTTTAGTTGGGTTCGTAATTTTACCCGGACTTTTTAGTTGGGTTCGTAATTTTACCCGGAGTTTTAGTTGGGTTCGTAATTTTGCCCGGAGTTTTAGTTGGGTTCGTAATTTTACCCGGAGTTTTAGTTGGGTTCGTAATTTCACCCGGAGTTTTAGTTGGGTTCGTATTTTTACCCGGAGTTTTAGTTGGGTTCGTATTTTTTACCCGGACTTTTTAGTTGGGTTCGTATTTTTTACCCGGACTTTTAGTTGGGTTCGTAATTTTACCCGGACTTTTTAGTTGGGTTCGTAATTTTACACGGACTTTTTAGTTGGGTTCGTAATTTTACCCGGACTTTTTAGTTGGGTTCGTAATTTTACCCGGAGTTTTAGTTGGGTTCGTAATTTTACCCGGAGTTTTAGTTGGGTTCGTATTTTTACCCGGAGTTTTAGTTGGGTTCGTAATTTTACCCGGAGCTTTAGTTGTTTTCGTAATTTTACCCGGACTTTTTAGTTGGGTTCGTATTTTTTACCCGGACTTTTAGTTGGGTTCGTAATTTTACCCGGAGTTTTAGTTGGGTTCGTAATTTTACCCGGAGTTTTAGTTGAGTTCGTAATTTTACCCGGAGTTTTAGTTGGGTTCGTAATTTTACCCGGACTTTTTAGTTGGTTCGTAATTTTACCCGGACTTTTTAGTTGGGTTCGTATTTTTTACCCGGAGTTTTAGTTGGGTTCGTAATTTTACCCGGAGTTTTAGTTGGGTTCGTAATTTTCCCTGACTTTTTAGTTGGGTTCGTATTTTTTACCCGGACTTTTAGTTGGGTTCGTAATTTTACACGGAGTTTTAGTTGGCTTCGTAATTTTACCCGGACTTTTTAGTTGGGTTCGTATTTTTTACCCGGACTTTTAGTTGGGTTCGTAATTTTACCCGGACTTCTTAGTTGGGTTCGTAATTTTACCCGGACTTTTTAGTTGGGTTCGTAATTTTACCCGGACTTTTTAGTTGGGTTCGTAATTTTACCCGGAGTTTTAGTTGGGTTCGTAATTTTACCCGGAGTTTTAGTTGGGTTCGTAATTTTACCCGGAGTTTTAGTTGGGTTCGTAATTTCACCCGGAGTTTTAGTTGGGTTCGTATTTTTACCCGGAGTTTTAGTTGGGTTCGTATTTTTTACCCGGACTTTTTAGTTGGGTTCGTATTTTTTACCCGGACTTTTAGTTGGGTTCGTAATTTTACCCGGACTTTTTAGTTGGGTTCGTAATTTTACCCGGACTTTTTAGTTGGGTTCGTAATTTTACCCGGACTTTTTAGTTGGGTTCGTAATTTTACCCGGAGTTTTAGTTGGGTTCGTAATTTTACCCGGAGTTTTAGTTGGGGTCGTATTTTTACCCGGAGTTTTAGTTGGGTTTGTAATTTTACCCGGAGCTTTAGTTGGGTTCGTAATTTTACCCGGACTTTTTAGTTGGGTTCGTATTTTTTACCCGGACTTTTAGTTGGGTTCGTAATTTTACCCGGACTTTTTAGTTGGGTTCGTAATTTTACCCGGACTTTTTAGTTGGGTTCGTAATTTTACCCGGACTTTTTAGTTGGGTTCGTAATTTTACCCGGAGTTTTAGTTGGGTTCGTAGTTTTACCCGGAGTTTTAGTTGGGTTCGTATTTTTACCCGGAGTTTTAGTTGGGTTCGTAATTTTACCCGGAGCTTTAGTTGGGTTCGTAATTTTACCCGGACTTTTTAGTTGGGTTCGTATTTTTTACCCGGACTTTTAGTTGGGTTCGTAATTTTACCCGGAGTTTTAGTTGGGTTCGTAATTTTACCCGGAGTTTTAGTTGAGTTCGTAATTTTACCCGGAGTTTTAGTTGGGTTCGTAATTTTACCCGGACTTTTTAGTTGGTTTGTAATTTTACCCGGACTTTTTAGTTGGGTTCGTATTTTTTACCCGGAGTTTTAGTTGGGTTCGTAATTTTACCCGGAGTTTTAGTTGGGTTCGTAATTTTACCCTGACTTTTTAGTTGGGTTCGTATTTTTTACCCGGACTTTTAGTTGGGTTCGTAATTTTACACGGAGTTTTAGTTGGGTTCGTAATTTTACCCGGACTTTTTAGTTGGGTTCGTATTTTTTACCCGGACTTTTAGTTGGGTTCGTAATTTTACCCGGACTTTTTAGTTGGGTTCGTAATTTTACCCGGACTTTTTAGTTGGGTTCGTAATTTTACCCGGACTTTTTAGTTGGGTTCGTAATTTTACCTGGAGTTTTAGTTGGGTTCGTAATTTTACCCGGAGTTTTAGTTGGGTTCGTAATTTTACCCGGAGTTTTAGTTGGGTTCGTAATTTTACCCGGAGTTTTAGTTGGGTTCGTATTTTTACCCGGAGTTTTAGTTGGGTTCGTATTTTTTACCCGGACTTTTTAGTTGGGTTCGTATTTTTTACCCGGACTTTTAGTTGGGTTCGTAATTTTACCCGGACTTTTTAGTTGGGTTCGTAATTTTACCCGGACTTTTTAGTTGGGTTCGTAATTTTACCCGGACTTTTTAGTTGGGTTCGTAATTTTACCCGGAGTTTTAGTTGGGTTCGTAATTTTACCCGGAGTTTTAGTTGGGTTCGCATTTTTACCCGGAGTTTTAGTTGGGTTCGTAATTTTACCCGGAGCTTTAGTTGGGTTCGTAATTTTACCCGGACTTTTTAGTTGGGTTCGTATTTTTTACCCGGACTTTTAGTTGGGTTCGTAATTTTACCCGGAGTTTTAGTTGGGTTCGTAATTTTACCCGGAGTTCTAGTTGAGTTCGTAATTTTACCCGGAGTTTTAGTTGGGTTCGTAATTTTACCCGGACTTTTTAGTTGGGTTCGTAATTTTACCCGGACTTTTTAGTTGGGTTCGTATTTTTTACCCGGAGTTTTAGTTGGGTTCGTAATTTTACCCGGAGTTTTAGTTGGGTTCGTAATTTTACCCTGATTTTTTAGTTGGGTTCGTATTTTTTACCCGGACCTTTAGTTGGGTTCGTAATTTTACACGGAGTTTTAGTTGGGTTCGTAATTTTACCCGGACTTTTTAGTTGGGTTCGTATTTTTTACCCGGACTTTTAGTTGGGTTCGTAATTTTACCCGGACTTTTTAGTTGGGTTCGTAATTTTACCCGGACTTTTTAGTTGGGTTCGTAATTTTACCCGGACTTTTTAGTTGGGTTCGTAATTTTACCCGGAGTTTTAGTTGGATTCGTAATTTTACCCGGAGTTTTAGTTGGGTTCGTAATTTTACCCGGAGCTTTAGTTGTGTTTGTAATTTTACCCGGAGTTTTAGTTGGGTTCGTATTTTTACCCGGAGTTTTAGTTGGGTTCGTATTTTTTACCCGGACTTTTTAGTTGGGTTCGTATTTTTTACCCGGACTTTTAGTTGGGTTTGTAATTTTACCCGGACTTTTTAGTTGGGTTCGTAATTTTACCCGGACTTTTTAGTTGGGTTCGTAATTTTACCCGGACTTTTTAGTTGGGTTCGTAATTTTACCCGGAGTTTTAGTTGGGTTCGTAATTTTACCCGGAGTTTTAGTTGGGTTCGTATTTTTACCCGGAGTTTTAGTTGGGTTCGTAATTTTACCCGGAGCTTTAGTTGGGTTCGTAATTTTACCCGGACTTTTTAGTTGGGTTCGTATTTTTTACCCGGACTTTTAGTTGGGTTCGTAATTTTACCCGGAGTTTTAGTTGGGTTCGTAATTTTACCCGGAGTTTTAGTTGAGTTCGTAATTTTACCCGGAGTTTTAGTTGGGTTCGTAATTTTACCCGGACTTTTTAGTTGGGTTCGTAATTTTACCCGGACTTTTTAGTTGGGTTCGTATTTTTTACCCGGAGTTTTAGTTGGGTTCGTAATTTTACCCGGAGTTTTAGTTGGGTTCGTAATTTTACCCTGACTTTTTAGTTGGGTTCGTATTTTTTACCCGGACTTTTAGTTGGGTTCGTAATTTTACACGGAGTTTTAGTTGGGTTCGTAATTTTACCCGGACTTTTTAGTTGGGTTCGTATTTTTTACCCGGACTTTTAGTTGGGTTCGTAATTTTACCCGGACTTTTTAGTTGGGTTCGTAATTTTACCCGGACTTTTTAGTTGGGTTCGCAATTTTACCCGGACTTTTTAGTTGGGTTCGTAATTTTACCCGGAGTTTTAGTTGGGTTCGTAATTTTACCCGGAGTTTTAGTTGGGTTCGTAATTTTACCCGGAGTTTTAGTTGGGTTCGTAATTTTACCCGGAGTTTTAGTTGGGTTCGTAATTTTACCCGGAGTTTTAGTTGGGTTCGTAATTTTACCCGGAGTTTTAGTTGGGTTCGTAATTTTACCCGGAGTTTTAGTTGGGTTCGTATTTTTACCCGGAGTTTTAGTTGGGTTCGTATTTTTTACCCGGACTTTTTAGTTGGGTTCGTATTTTTTACCCGGACTTTTAGTTGGGTTCGTAATTTTACCCGGACTTTTTAGTTGGGTTCGTAATTTTACCCGGACTTTTTAGTTGGGTCCCTAATTTTACCCGGACTTTTTAGTTGGGTTCGTAATTTTACCCGGAGTTTTAGTTGGGTTCGTAATTTTACCCGGAGTTTTAGTTGGGTTCGTATTTTTACCCGGAGTTTTAGTTGGGTTCGTAATTTTACCCGGAGCTTTAGTTGGGTTCGTAATTTTACCCGGACTTTTTAGTTGGGTTCGTATTTTTTACCCGGACTTTTAGTTGGGTTCGTAATTTTACCCGGAGTTTTAGTTGGGTTCGTAATTTTACCCGGAGTTTTAGTTGAGTTCGTAATTTTACCCGGAGTTTTAGTTGGGTTCGTAATTTTACCCGGACTTTTTAGTTGGTTCGTAATTTTACCCGGACTTTTTAGTTGGGTTCGTATTTTTTACCCGGAGTTTTAGTTGGGTTCGTAATTTTACCCGGAGTTTTAGTTGGGTTCGTAATTTTACCCTGACTTTTTAGTTGGGTTCGTATTTTTTACCCGGACTTTTAGTTGTGTTCGTAATTTTACACGGAGTTTTAGTTGGGTTCGTAATTTTACCCGGACTTTTTAGTTGGGTTCGTATTTTTTAGCCGGACTTTTAGTTGGGTTCGTAATTTTACCCGGAGTTTTAGTTGGGTTCGTAATTTTACCCGGAGTTTTAGTTGAGTTCGTAATTTTACCCGGAGTTTTAGTTGGGTTCGTAATTTTACCCGGACTTTTTAGTTGGGTTCGTAATTTTACCCGGACTTTTTAGTTGGGTTCGTATTTTTTACCCGGAGTTTTAGTTGTGTTTGTAATTTTACCCGGAGTTTTAGTTGGGTTCGTATTTTTACCCGGAGTTTTAGTTGGGTTCGTATTTTTTACCCGGACTTTTTAGTTGGGTTCGTATTTTTTACCCGGACTTTTAGTTGGGTTTGTAATTTTACCCGGACTTTTTAGTTGGGTTCGTAATTTTACCCGGACTTTTTAGTTGGGTTCGTAATTTTACCCGGACTTTTTAGTTGGGTTCGTAATTTTACCCGGAGTTTTAGTTGGGTTCGTAATTTTACCCGGAGTTTTAGTTGGGTTCGTATTTTTACCCGGAGTTTTAGTTGGGTTCGTAATTTTACCCGGAGCTTTAGTTGGGTTCGTAATTTTACCCGGACTTTTTAGTTGGGTTCGTATTTATTACCCGGACTTTTAGTTGGGTTCGTAATTTTACCCGGAGTTTTAGTTGGGTTCGTAATTTTACCCGGAGTTTTAGTTGAGTTCGTAATTTTACCCGGAGTTTTAGTTGGGTTCGTAATTTTACCCGGACTTTTTAGTTGGGTTCGTAATTTTACCCGGACTTTTTAGTTGGGTTCGTATTTTTTACCCGGAGTTTTAGTTGGGTTCGTAATTTTACCCGGAGTTTTAGTTGGGTTCGTAATTTTACCCTGACTTTTTAGTTGGGTTCGTATTTTTTACCCGGACTTTTAGTTGGGTTCGTAATTTTACACGGAGTTTTAGTTGGGTTCGTAATTTTACCCGGACTTTTTAGTTGGGTTCGTATTTTTTACCCGGGCTTTTAGTTGGGTTCGTAATTTTACCCGGACTTTTTAGTTGGGTTCGTAATTTTACCCGGACTTTTTAGTTGGGTTCGCAATTTTACCCGGACTTTTTAGTTGGGTTCGTAATTTTACCCGGAGTTTTAGTTGGGTTCGTAATTTTACCCGGAGTTTTAGTTGGGTTCGTAATTTTACCCGGAGTTTTAGTTGGGTTCGTAATTTTACCCGGAGTTTTAGTTGGGTTCGTAATTTTACCCGGAGTTTTAGTTGGGTTCGTAATTTTACCCGGAGTTTTAGTTGGGTTCGTAATTTTACCCGGAGTTTTAGTTGGGTTCGTATTTTTACCCGGAGTTTTAGTTGGGTTCGTATTTTTTACCCGGACTTTTTAGTTGGGTTCGTATTTTTTACCCGGAATTTTAGTTGGGTTCGTAATTTTACCCGGACTTTTTAGTTGGGTTCGTAATTTTACCCGGACTTTTTAGTTGGGTTCCTAATTTTACCCGGACTTTTTAGTTGGGTTCGTAATTTTACCCGGAGTTTTAGTTGGGTTCGTAATTTTACCCGGAGTTTTAGTTGGGTTCGTATTTTTACCCGGAGTTTTAGTTGGGTTCGTAATTTTACCCGGAGCTTTAGTTGGGTTCGTAATTTTACCCGGACTTTTTAGTTGGGTTCGTATTTTTTACCCGGACTTTTAGTTGGGTTCGTAATTTTACCCGGAGTTTTAGTTGGGTTCGTAATTTTACCCGGAGTTTTAGTTGAGTTCGTAATTTTACCCGGAGTTTTAGTTGGGTTCGTAATTTTACCCGGACTTTTTAGTTGGTTCGTAATTTTACCCGGACTTTTTAGTTGGGTTCGTATTTTTTACCCGGAGTTTTAGTTGGGTTCGTAATTTTACCCGGAGTTTTAGTTGGGTTCGTAATTTTACCCTGACTTTTTAGTTGGGTTCGTATTTTTTACCCGGACTTTTAGTTGTGTTCGTAATTTTACACGGAGTTTTAGTTGGGTTCGTAATTTTACCCGGACTTTTTAGTTGGGTTCGTATTTTTTACCCGGACTTTTAGTTGGGTTCGTAATTTTACCCGGACTTTTTAATTGGGTTCGTAATTTTACCCGGACTTTTTAGTTGGGTTCGTAATTTTACCCGGACTTTTTAGTTGGGTTCGTAATTTTACCCGGAGTTTTAGTTGGGTTCGTAATTTTACCCGGAGTTTTAGTTGGGTTCGTAATTTTACCCGGAGTTTTAGTTGGGTTCGTAATTTCACCCGGAGTTTTAGTTGGGTTCGTATTTTTACCCGGAGTTTTAGTTGGGTTCGTATTTTTTACCCGGACTTTTTAGTTGGGTTCGTATTTTTTACCCGGACTTTTAGTTGGG
Organism: Melinopterus prodromus; assembly: GCA_964023965.1. NCBI lineage: Eukaryota > Metazoa > Arthropoda > Insecta > Coleoptera > Scarabaeidae > Melinopterus > Melinopterus prodromus. The sequence continues at coordinate 170,931 of CAXIES010000425.1, forward strand.
TTCGTAATTTTACCCGGACTTTTTAGTTGGGTTCGTAATTTTACCCGGACTTTTTAGTTGGGTTCGTAATTTTACCCGGACTTTTTAGTTGGGTTCGTAATTTTACCCGGAGTTTTAGTTGGGTTCGTAATTTTACCCGGAGTTTTAGTTGGGTTCGTATTTTTACCCGGAGTTTTAGTTGGGTTCGTAATTTTACCCGGAGCTTTAGTTGGGTTCGTAATTTTACCCGGACTTTTTAGTTGGGTTCGTATTTTTTACCCGGACTTTTAGTTGGGTTCGTACTTTTACCCGGAGTTTTAGTTGGGTTCGTAATTTTACCCGGAGTTTTAGTTGAGTTCGTAATTTTACCCGGAGTTTTAGTTGGGTTCGTAATTTTACCCGGACTTTTTAGTTGGTTCGTAATTTTACCCGGACTTTTTAGTTGGGTTCGTATTTTTTACCCGGAGTTTTAGTTGGGTTCGTAATTTTACCCGGAGTTTTAGTTGGGTTCGTAATTTTCCCTGACTTTTTAGTTGGGTTCGTATTTTTTACCCGGACTTTTAGTTGGGTTCGTAATTTTACACGGAGTTTTAGTTGGGTTCGTAATTTTACCCGGACTTTTTAGTTGGGTTCGTATTTTTTACCCGGACTTTTAGTTGGGTTAGTAATTTTACCCGGACTTTTTAGTTGGGTTCGTAATTTTACCCGGACTTTTTAGTTGGGTTCGTAATTTTACCCGGACTTTTTAGTTGGGTTCGTAATTTTACCCGGAGTTTTAGTTGGGTTCGTAATTTTACCCGGAGTTTTAGTTGGGTTCGTAATTTTACCCGGAGTTTTAGTTGGGTTCGTAATTTCACCCGGAGTTTTAGTTGGGTTCGTATTTTTACCCGGAGTTTTAGTTGGGTTCGTATTTTTTACCCGGACTTTTTAGTTGGGTTCGTATTTTTTACCCGGACTTTTAGTTGGGTTCGTAATTTTACCCGGACTTTTTAGTTGGGTTCGTAATTTTACCCGGACTTTTTAGTTGGGTTCGTAATTTTACCCGGACTTTTTAGTTGGGTTCGTAATTTTACCCGGAGTTTTAGTTGGGTTCGTAATTTTACCCGGAGTTTTAGTTGGGTTCGTATTTTTACCCGGAGTTTTAGTTGGGTTCGTAATTTTACCCGGAGCTTTAGTTGGGTTCGTAATTTTACCCGGACTTTTTAGTTGGGTTCGTATTTTTTACCCGGACTTTTAGTTGGGTTCGTAATTTTACCCGGAGTTTTTGTTGGGTTCGTAATTTTACCCGCAGCTTTAGTTGAGTTCGTAATTTTACCCGGAGTTTTAGTTGGGTTCGTAATTTTACCCGGACTTTTTAGTTGGGTTCGTAATTTTACCCGGACTTTTTAGTTGGGTTCGTATTTTTTACCCGGAGTTTTAGTTGGGTTCGTAATTTTACCCGGAGTTTTAGTTGGGTTCGTAATTTTACCCTGACTTTTTAGTTGGGTTCGTATTTTTTACCCGGACTTTTAGTTGCGTTCGTAATTTTACACGGAGTTTTAGTTGGGTTCGTAATTTTACCCGGACTTTTTAGTTGGGTTCGTATTTTTTACCCGGACTTTTAGTTGGGTTCGTAATTTTACCCGGACTTTTTAGTTGGGTTCGTAATTTTACCCGGACTTTTTAGTTGGGTTCGTAATTTTACCCGGACTTTTTAGTTGGGTTCGTAATTTTACCCGGAGTTTTAGTTGGGTTCGTAATTTTACCCGGAGTTTTAGTTGGGTTCGTAATTTTACCCGGAGTTTTAGTTGGGTTCGTAATTTTACCCGGACTTTTTAGTTGGGTTCGTATTTTTTACCCGGACTTTTAGTTGGGTTCGTAATTTTACCCGGACTTTTTAGTTGGGTTCGTAATTTTACCCGGACTTTTTAGTTGGGTTCGTATTTTTTACCCGGAGTTTTAGTTGGGTTCGTAATTTTACCCGGAGTTTTAGTTGGGTTCGTAATTTTACCCTGACTTTTTAGTTGGGTTCGTATTTTTTACCCGGACTTTTAGTTGGGTTCGTAATTTTACACGGAGTTTTAGTTGGGTTCGTAATTTTACCCGGACTTTTTAGTTGGGTTCGTATTTTTTACCCGGACTTTTAGTTGGGTTCGTAATTTTACCCGGACTTTTTAGTTGGGTTCGTAATTTTACCCGGACTTTTTAGTTGGGTTCGCAATTTTACCCGGACTTTTTAGTTGGGTTCGTAATTTTACCCGGAGTTTTAGTTGGGTTCGTAATTTTACCCGGAGTTTTAGTTGGGTTCGTAATTTTACCCGGAGTTTTAGTTGGGTTCGTAATTTTACCCGGAGTTTTAGTTGGGTTCGTAATTTTACCCGGAGTTTTAGTTGGGTTCGTAATTTTACCCGGAGTTTTAGTTGGGTTCGTAATTTTACCCGGAGTTTTAGTTGGGTTCGTATTTTTACCCGGAGTTTTAGTTGGGTTCGTATTTTTTACCCGGACTTTTTAGTTGGGTTCGTATTTTTTACCCGGAATTTTAGTTGGGTTCGTAATTTTACCCGGACTTTTTAGTTGGGTTCGTAATTTTACCCGGACTTTTTAGTTGGGTTCCTAATTTTACCCGGACTTTTTAGTTGGGTTCGTAATTTTACCCGGAGTTTTAGTTGGGTTCGTAATTTTACCCGGAGTTTTAGTTGGGTTCGTATTTTTACCCGGAGTTTTAGTTGGGTTCGTAATTTTACCCGGAGCTTTAGTTGGGTTCGTAATTTTACCCGGACTTTTTAGTTGGGTTCGTATTTTTTACCCGGACTTTTAGTTGGGTTCGTAATTTTACCCGGAGTTTTAGTTGGGTTCGTAATTTTACCCGGAGTTTTAGTTGAGTTCGTAATTTTACCCGGAGTTTTAGTTGGATTCGTAATTTTACCCGGACTTTTTAGTTGGTTCGTAATTTTACCCGGACTTTTTAGTTGGGTTCGTATTTTTTACCCGGAGTTTTAGTTGGGTTCGTAATTTTACCCGGAGTTTTAGTTGGGTTCGTAATTTTACCCTGACTTTTTAGTTGGGTTCGTATTTTTTACCCGGACTTTTAGTTGTGTTCGTAATTTTACACGGAGTTTTAGTTGGGTTCGTAATTTTACCCGGACTTTTTAGTTGGGTTCGTATTTTTTACCCGGACTTTTAGTTGGGTTCGTAATTTTACCCGGACTTTTTAATTGGGTTCGTAATTTTACCCGGACTTTTTAGTTGGGTTCGTAATTTTACCCGGACTTTTTAGTTGGGTTCGTAATTTTACCCGGAGTTTTAGTTGGGTTCGTAATTTTACCCGGAGTTTTAGTTGGGTTCGTAATTTTACCCGGAGTTTTAGTTGGGTTCGTAATTTCACCCGGAGTTTTAGTTGGGTTCGTATTTTTACCCGGAGTTTTAGTTGGGTTCGTATTTTTTACCCGGACTTTTTAGTTGGGTTCGTATTTTTTACCCGGACTTTTAGTTGGGTTCGTAATTTTACCCGGACTTTTTAGTTGGGTTCGTAATTTTACCCGGACTTTTTAGTTGGGTTCGTAATTTTACCCGGACTTTTTAGTTGGGTTCGTAATTTTACCCGGAGTTTTAGTTGGGTTCGTAATTTTACCCGGAGTTTTAGTTGGGTTCGTATTTTTACCCTGACTTTTTAGTTGGGTTCGTATTTTTTACCCGGACTTTTAGTTGGGTTCGTAATTTTACACGGAGTTTTAGTTGGGTTCGTAATTTTACCCGGACTTTTTAGTTGGGTTCGTATTTTTTACCCGGACTTTTAGTTGGGTTCGTAATTTTACCCGGACTTTTTAGTTGGGCTCGTAATTTTACCCGGACTTTTTAGTTGGGTTCGCAATGTTACCCGGACTTTTTAGTTGGGTTCGTAATTTTACCCGGAGTTTTAGTTGGGTTCGTAATTTTACCCGGAGTTTTAGTTGGGTTCGTAATTTTACCCGGAGTTTTAGTTGGGTTCGTAATTTTACCCGGAGTTTTAGTTGGGTTCGTAATTTTACCCGGAGTTTTAGTTGGGTTCGTAATTTTACCCGGAGTTTTAGTTGGGTTCGTAATTTTACCCGGAGTTTTAGTTGGGTTCGTATTTTTACCCGGAGTTTTAGTTGGGTTCGTATTTTTTACCCGGACTTTTTAGTTGGGTTCGTATTTTTTACCCGGAATTTTAGTTGGGTTCGTAATTTTACCCGGACTTTTTAGTTGGGTTCGTAATTTTACCCGGACTTTTTAGTTGGGTTCCTAATTTTACCCGGACTTTTTAGTTGGGTTCGTAATTTTACCCGGAGTTTTAGTTGGGTTCGTAATTTTACCCGGAGTTTTAGTTGGGTTCGTATTTTTACCCGGAGTTTTAGTTGGGTTCGTAATTTTACCCGGAGCTTTAGTTGGGTTCGTAATTTTACCCGGACTTTTTAGTTGGGTTCGTATTTTTTACCCGGACTTTTAGTTGGGTTCGTAATTTTACCCGGAGTTTTAGTTGGGTTCGTAATTTTACCCGGAGTTTTAGTTGAGTTCGTAATTTTACCCGGAGTTTTAGTTGGGTTCGTAATTTTACCCGGACTTTTTAGTTGGTTCGTAATTTTACCCGGACTTTTTAGTTGGGTTCGTATTTTTTACCCGGAGTTTTAGTTGGGTTCGTAATTTTACCCGGAGTTTTAGTTGGGTTCGTAATTTTACCCTGACTTTTTAGTTGGGTTCGTATTTTTTACCCGGACTTTTAGTTGTGTTCGTAATTTTACACGGAGTTTTAGTTGGGTTCGTAATTTTACCCGGACTTTTTAGTTGGGTTCGTATTTTTTACCCGGACTTTTAGTTGGGTTCGTAATTTTACCCGGACTTTTTAATTGGGTTCGTAATTTTACCCGGACTTTTTAGTTGGGTTCGTAATTTTACCCGGACTTTTTAGTTGGGTTCGTAATTTTACCCGGAGTTTTAGTTGGGTTCGTAATTTTACCCGGAGTTTTAGTTGGGTTCGTAATTTTACCCGGAGTTTTAGTTGGGTTCGTAATTTCACCCGGAGTTTTAGTTGGGTTCGTATTTTTACCCGGAGTTTTAGTTGGGTTCGTATTTTTTACCCGGACTTTTTAGTTGGGTTCGTATTTTTTACCCGGACTTTTAGTTGGGTTCGTAATTTTACCCGGACTTTTTAGTTGGGTTCGTAATTTTACCCGGACTTTTTAGTTGGGTTCGTAATTTTACCCGGACTTTTTAGTTGGGTTCGTAATTTTACCCGGAGTTTTAGTTGGGTTCGTAATTTTACCCGGAGTTTTAGTTGGGTTCGTATTTTTACCCGGAGTTTTAGTTGGGTTCGTAATTTTACCCGGAGCTTTAGTTGGGTTCGTAATTTTACCCGGACTTTTTAGTTGGGTTCGTATTTTTTACCCGGACTTTTAGTTGGGTTCGTAATTTTACCCGGAGTTTTAGTTGGGTTCGTAATTTTACCCGGAGTTTTAGTTGAGTTCGTAATTTTACCCGGAGTTTTAGTTGGGTTCGTAATTTTACCCGGACTTTTTAGTTGGTTCGTAATTTTACCCGGACTTTTTAGTTGGGTTCGTATTTTTTACCCGGAGTTTTAGTTGGGTTCGTAATTTTACCCGGAGTTTTAGTTGGGTTCGTAATTTTCCCTGACTTTTTAGTTGGGTTCGTATTTTTTACCCGGACTTTTAGTTGGGTTCGTAATTTTACACGGAGTTTTAGTTGGGTTCGTAATTTTACCCGGACTTTTTAGTTGGGTTCGTATTTTTTACCCGGACTTTTAGTTGGGTTAGTAATTTTACCCGGACTTTTTAGTTGGGTTCGTAATTTTACCCGGACTTTTTAGTTGGGTTCGTAATTTTACCCGGACTTTTTAGTTGGGTTCGTAATTTTACCCGGAGTTTTAGTTGGGTTCGTAATTTTACCCGGAGTTTTAGTTGGGTTCGTAATTTTACCCGGAGTTTTAGTTGGGTTCGTAATTTCACCCGGAGTTTTAGTTGGGTTCGTATTTTTACCCGGAGTTTTAGTTGGGTTCGTATTTTTTACCCGGACTTTTTAGTTGGGTTCGTATTTTTTACCCGGACTTTTAGTTGGGTTCGTAATTTTACCCGGACTTTTTAGTTGGGTTCGTAATTTTACCCGGACTTTTTAGTTGGGTTCGTAATTTTACCCGGACTTTTTAGTTGGGTTCGTAATTTTACCCGGAGATTTAGTTGGGTTCGTAATTTTACCCGGAGTTTTAGTTGGGTTCGTATTTTTACCCGGAGTTTTAGTTGGGTTCGTAATTTTACCCGGAGCTTTAGTTGGGTTCGTAATTTTACCCGGACTTTTTAGTTGGGTTCGTATTTTTTACCCGGACTTTTAGTTGGGTTCGTAATTTTACCCGGAGTTTTTGTTGGGTTCGTAATTTTACCCGCAGCTTTAGTTGAGTTCGTAATTTTACCCGGAGTTTTAGTTGGGTTCGTAATTTTACCCGGACTTTTTAGTTGGGTTCGTAATTTTACCCGGACTTTTTAGTTGGGTTCGTATTTTTTACCCGGAGTTTTAGTTGGGTTCGTAATTTTACCCGGAGTTTTAGTTGGGTTCGTAATTTTACCCTGACTTTTTAGTTGGGTTCGTATTTTTTACCCGGACTTTTAGTTGCGTTCGTAATTTTACACGGAGTTTTAGTTGGGTTCGTAATTTTACCCGGACTTTTTAGTTGGGTTCGTATTTTTTACCCGGACTTTTAGTTGGGTTCGTAATTTTACCCGGACTTTTTAGTTGGGTTCGTAATTTTACCCGGACTTTTTAGTTGGGTTCGTAATTTTACCCGGACTTTTTAGTTGGGTTCGTAATTTTACCCGGAGTTTTAGTTGGGTTCGTAATTTTACCCGGAGTTTTAGTTGGGTTCGTAATTTTACCCGGAGTTTTAGTTGAGTTCGTATTTTTACCCGGAGTTTTAGTTGGGTTCGTATTTTTTACCCGGACTTTTTAGTTGGGTTCGTATTTTTTACCCGGACTTTTAGTTGGGTTCGTAATTTTACCCGGACTTTTTAGTTGGGTTCGTAATTTTACCCGGACTTTTTAGTTGGGTTCGTAATTTTACCCGGACTTTTTAGTTGGGTTCGTAATTTTACCCGGAGTTTTTGTTGGGTTCGTAATTTTACCCGGACTTTTAGTTGGGTTCGTATTTTTACCCGGAGTTTTAGTTGGGTTCGTAATTTTACCCGGAGCTTTAGTTGGGTTCGTAATTTTACCCGGACTTTTTAGTTGGGTTCGTATTTTTTACCCGGACTTTTAGTTGGGTTCGTAATTTTACCCGGAGTTTTAGTTGGGTTCGTAATTTTACCCGGAGTTTTAGTTGAGTTCGTAATTTTACCCGGAGTTTTAGTTGGATTCGTAATTTTACCCGGACTTTTTAGTTGGGTTCGTAATTTTACCCGGACTTTTTAGTTGGGTTCGTATTTTTTACCCGGAGTTTTAGTTGGGTTCGTAATTTTACCCGGAGTTTTAGTTGGGTTCGTAATTTTACCCTGACTTTTTAGTTGGGTTCGTATTTTTTACCCGGACTTTTAGTTGGGTTCGTAATTTTACACGGAGTTTTAGTTGGGTTCGTAATTTTACCCGGACTTTTTAGTTGGGTTCGTATTTTTTACCCGGACTTTTAGTTGGGTTCGTAATTTTACCCGGACTTTTTAGTTGGGTTCGTAATTTTACCCGGACTTTTTAGTTGGGTTCGTAATTTTACCCGGACTTTTTAGTTGGGTTCGTAATTTTACCCGGAGTTTTAGTTGGGTTCGTAATTTTACCCGGAGTTTTAGTTGGGTTCGTAATTTTACCCGGAGTTTTAGTTGGGTTCGTAATTTTACCCGGAGTTTTAGTTGGGTTCGTATTTTTACCCGGAGTTTTAGTTGGGTTCGTATTTTTTACCCGGACTTTTTAGTTGGGTTCGTATTTTTTACCCGGACTTTTAGTTGGGTTCGTAATTTTACCCGGACTTTTTAGTTGGGTTCGTAATTTTACCCGGACTTTTTAGTTGGGTTCGTAATTTTACCCGGACTTTTTAGTTGGGTTCGTATTTTTTACCCGGAGTTTTAGTTGGGTTCGTAATTTTACCCGGAGTTTTAGTTGGGTTCGTAATTTTACCCTGACTTTTTAGTTGGGTTCGTATTTTTTACCCGGACTTTTAGTTGCGTTCGTAATTTTACACGGAGTTTTAGTTGGGTTCGTAATTTTACCCGGACTTTTTAGTTGGGTTCGTATTTTTTACCCGGACTTTTAGTTGGGTTCGTAATTTTACCCGGACTTTTTAGTTGGGTTCGTAATTTTACCCGGACTTTTTAGTTGGGTTCGTAATTTTACCCGGACTTTTTAGTTGGGTTCGTAATTTTACCCGGAGTTTTAGTTGGGTTCGTAATTTTACCCGGAGTTTTAGTTGGGTTCGTAATTTTACCCGCAGTTTTAGTTGGGTTCGTAATTTTACCCGGAGTTTTAGTTGAGTTCGTATTTTTACCCGGAGTTTTAGTTGGGTTCGTATTTTTTACCCGGACTTTTTAGTTGGGTTCGTATTTTTTACCCGGACTTTTAGTTGGGTTCGTAATTTTACCCTGACTTTTTAGTTGGGTTCGTATTTTTTACCCGGACTTTTAGTTGGGTTCGTAATTTTACACGGAGTTTTAGTTGGGTTCGTAATTTTACCCGGACTTTTTAGTTGGGTTCGTATTTTTTACCCGGACTTTTAGTTGGGTTCGTAATTTTACCCGGACTTTTTAGTTGGGTTCGTAATTTTACCCGGACTTTTTAGTTGGGTTCGTAATTTTACCCGGACTTTTTAGTTGGGTTCGTAATTTTACCCGGAGTTTTAGTTGGATTCGTAATTTTGCCCGGAGTTTTAGTTGGGTTCGTAATTTTACCCGGAGCTTTAGTTGGGTTCGTAATTTTACCCGGAGTTTTAGTTGGGTTCGTATTTTTACCCGGAGTTTTAGTTGGGTTCGTATTTTTTACCCGGACTTTTTAGTTGGGTTCGTATTTTTTACCCGGACTTTTAGTTGGGTTTGTAATTTTACCCGGACTTTTTAGTTGGGTTCGTAATTTTACCCGGAGTTTTAGTTGGGTTCGTAATTTTACCCGGAGTTTTAGTTGGGTTCGTAATTTTACCCGGAGTTTTAGTTGAGTTCGTAATTTTACCCGGAGTTTTAGTTGGGTTCGTAATTTTACCCGGACTTTTTAGTTGGGTTCGTAATTTTACCCGGACTTTTTAGTTGGGTTCGTTTTTTTTTACCCGGAGTTTTAGTTGGGTTCGTAATTTTACCCGGAGTTTTAGTTGGGTTCGTAATTTTACCCTGACTTTTTAGTTGGGTTCGTATTTTTTACCCGGACTTTTAGTTGGGTTCGTAATTTTACACGGAGTTTTAGTTGGGTTCGTAATTTTACCCGGACTTTTTAGTTGGGTTCGTATTTTTTACCCGGACTTTTAGTTGGGTTCGTAATTTTACCCCGACTTTTTAGTTGGGTTCGTAATTTTACCCGGACTTTTTAGTTGGGTTCGCAATTTTACCCGGACTTTTTAGTTGGGTTCGTAATTTTACCCGGAGTTTTAGTTGGGTTCGTAATTTTACCCGGAGTTTTAGTTGGGTTCGTAATTTTACCCGGAGTTTTAGTTGGGTTCGTAATTTTACCCGGAGTTTTAGTTGGGTTCGTATTTTTACCCGGAGTTTTAGTTGGGTTCGTATTTTTTACCCGGACTTTTTAGTTGGGTTCGTATTTTTTACCCGGACTTTTAGTTGGGTTCGTAATTTTACCCGGACTTTTTAGTTGGGTTCGTAATTTTACCCGGACTTTTTAGTTGGGTTCGTAATTTTACCCGGACTTTTTAGTTGGGTTCGTAATTTTACCCGGAGTTTTAGTTGGGTTCGTAATTTTACCCGGAGTTTTAGTTGGGTTCGTATTTTTACCCGGAGTTTTAGTTTTGTTCGTAATTTTACCCGGAGCTTTAGTTGGGTTCGTAATTTTACCCGGACTTTTTAGTTGGGTTCGTATTTTTTACCCGGACTTTTAGTTGGGTTCGTAATTTTACCCGGAGTTTTAGTTGGGTTCGTAATTTTACCCGGAGTTTTAGTTGAGTTCGTAATTTTACCCGGAGTTTTAGTTGGGTTCGTAATTTTACCCGGACTTTTTAGTTGGGTTCGTAATTTTACCCGGACTTTTTAGTTGGGTTCGCATTTTTTACCCGGAGTTTTAGTTGGGTTCGTAATTTTACCCGGAGTTTTAGTTGGGTTCGTAATTTTACCCTGACTTCTTAGTTGGGTTCGTATTTTTTACCCGGACTTTTAGTTGGGTTCGTAATTTTACACGGAGTTTTAGTTGGGTTCGTAATTTTACCCGGACTTTTTAGTTGGGTTCGTATTTTTTACCCGGACTTTTAGTTGGGTTCGTAATTTTACCCGGACTTTTTAGTTGGGTTCGTAATTTTACCCGGACTTTCTAGTTGGGTTCGTAATTTTACCCGGACTTTTTAGTTGGGTTCGTAATTTTACCCGGAGTTTTACTTGGGTTCGTAATTTTTACCCGGAGTTTTTAGTTGGGTTCGTATTTTTTACCCGGACTTTTAGTTGGGTTCGTAATTTTACCCGGACTTTTTAGTTGGGTTCGTAATTTTACCCGGACTTTTTAGTTGGGTTCGTAATTTTACCCGGACTTTTTAGTTGGGTTCGTAATTTTACCCGGACTTTTTAGTTGGGTTCGTAATTTTACCCGGAGTTTTTGTTGGGTTCGTAATTTTACCCGGAGTTTTAGTTGGGTTCGTATTTTTACCCGGAGTTTTAGTTGGGTTCGTAATTTTACCCGGAGCTTTAGTTGGGTTCGTAATTTTACCCGGACTTTTTAGTTGGGTTCGTATTTTTTACCCGGACTTTTAGTTGGGTTCGTAATTTTACCCGGAGTTTTAGTTGGGTTCGTAATTTTACCCGGAGTTTTAGTTGAGTTCGTAATTTTACCCGGAGTTTTAGTTGGGTTCGTAATTTTACCCGGACTTTTTAGTTGGGTTCGTAATTTTACCCGGACTTTTTAGTTGGGTTCGTATTTTTTACCCGGAGTTTTAGTTGGGTTCGTAATTTTACCCGGAGTTTTAGTTGGGTTCGTAATTTTACCCTAACTTCTTAGTTGGGTTCGTATTTTTTACCCGGACTTTTAGTTGGGTTCGTAATTTTACACGGAGTTTTAGTTGGGTTCGTAATTTTACCCGGACTTTTTAGTTGGGTTCGTATTTTTTACCCGGACTTTTAGTTGGGTTCGTAATTTTACCCGGACTTTTTAGTTGGGTTCGAAATTTTACCCGGACTTTTTAGTTGGGTTCGTAATTTTACCCGGACTTTTTAGTTGGGTTCGTAATTTTACCCGGAGTTTTAGTTGGGTTCGTAATTTTACCCGGAGTTTTAGTTGGGTTCGTAATTTTACCCGGAGTTTTAGTTGGGTTCGTAATTTTACCCGGAGTTTTAGTTGGGTTCGTATTTTTACCCGGAGTTTTAGTTGGGTTCGTATTTTTTACCCGGACTTTTTAGTTGGGTTCGTATTTTTTACCCGGACTTTTAGTTGGGTTCGTAATTTTACCCGGACTTTTTAGTTGGGTTCGTAATTTTACCCGGACTTTTTAGTTGGGTTCGTAATTTTACCCGGAGTATTAGTTGGGTTCGTAGTTTTACCCGGAGTTTTAGTTGGGTTCGTATTTTTACCCGGAGTTTTAGTTGGGTTCGTAATTTTACCCGGAGCTTTAGTTGGGTTCGTAATTTTACCCGGACTTTTTAGTTGGGTTCGTATTTTTTACCCGGACTTTTAGTTGGGTTCGTAATTTTACCCGGAGTTTTAGTTGGGTTCGTAATTTTACCCGGAGTTTTAGTTGAGTTCGTAATTTTACCCGGAGTTTTAGTTGGGTTCGTAATTTTACCCGGACTTTTTAGTTGGTTCGTAATTTTACCCGGACTTTTTAGTTGGGTTCGTATTTTTTACCCGGAGTTTTAGTTGGGTTCGTAATTTTACCCGGAGTTTTAGTTGGGTTCGTAATTTTACCCTGACTTTTTAGTTGGGTTCGTATTTTTTACCCGGACTTTTAGTTGGGTTCGTAATTTTACACGGAGTTTTAGTTGGGTTCGTAATTTTACCCGGACTTTTTAGTTGGGTTCGTATTTTTTACCCGGACTTTTAGTTGGGTTCGTAATTTTACCCGGACTTTTTAGTTGGGTTCGTAATTTTACCCGGACTTTTTAGTTGGGTTCGTAATTTTACCCGGAGTTTTAGTTGGGTTCGTAATTTTACCCGGAGTTTTAGTTGGGTTCGTAATTTTACCCGGAGTTTTAGTTGGGTTCGTAATTTTACCCGGAGTTTTAGTTGGGTTCGTATTTTTACCCGGAGTTTTAGTTGGGTTCGTATTTTTTACCCGGACTTTTTAGTTGGGTTCGTATTTTTTACCCGGACTTTTAGTTGGGTTCGTAATTTTACCCGGACTTTTTAGTTGGGTTCGTAATTTTACCCGGACTTTTTTGTTGGGTTCGTAATTTTACCCGGACTTTATAGTTGGGTTCGTAATTTTACCCGGAGTTTTAGTTGGGTTCGTAATTTTACCCGGAGTTTTAGTTGGGTTCGTATTTTTACCCGGAGTTTTAGTTGGCTTCGTAATTTTACCCGGAGCTTTAGTTGGGTTCGTAATTTTACCCGGACTTTTTAGTTGGGTTCGTATTTTTTACCCGGACTTTTAGTTGGGCTCGTAATTTTACCCGGAGTTTTAGTTGGGTTCGTAATTTTACCCGGAGTTTTAGTTGAGTTCGTAATTTTACCCGGAGTTTTAGTTGGGTTCGTAATTTTACCCGGACTTTTTAGTTGGGTTCGTAATTTTACCCGGACTTTTTAGTTGGGTTCGTATTTTTCACCCGGAGTTTTAGTTGGGTTCGTAATTTTACCCGGAGTTTTAGTTGGGTTCGTAATTTTACCCTGACTTTTTAGTTGGGTTCGTATTTTTTACCCGGACTTTTAGTTGGGTTCGTAATTTTACACGGAGTTTTAGTTGGGTTCGTAATTTTACCCGGACTTTTTAGTTGGGTTCGTATTTTTTACCCGGACTTTTAGTTGGGTTCGTAATTTTACCCGGACTTTTTAGTTGGGTTCGTAATTTTACCCGGACTTTTTTGGTTGGGTTCGTAATTTTACCCGGACTTTTTAGTTGGGTTCGTAATTTTAGCCGGAGTTTTAGTTGGATTCGTAATTTTACCCGGAGTTTTAGTTGGGTTCGTAATTTTACCCGGAGCTTTAGTTGGGTTCGTAATTTTACCCGGAGTTTTAGTTGGGTTCGTATTTTTACCCGGAGTTTTAGTTGGGTTCGTATTTTTTACCCGGACTTTTTAGTTGGGTTCGTATTTTTTACCCGGACTTTTAGTTGGGTTTGTAATTTTACCCGGACTTTTTAGTTGGGTTCGTATTTTTACCCGGAGTTTTAGTTGGGTTCGTAATTTTACCCGGAGCTTTAGTTGGGTTCGTAATTTTACCCGGACTTTTTAGTTGGGTTCGTATTTTTTACCCGGACTTTTAGTTGGGTTCGTAATTTTATCCGGAGTTTTAGTTGGGTTCGTAATTTTACCCGGAGTTTTAGTTGAGTTCGTAATTTTACCCGAAGTTTTAGTTGGGTTCGTAATTTTACCCGGACTTTTTAGTTGGGTTCGTAATTTTACCCGGACTTTTTAGTTGGGTTCGTATTTTTTACCCGGAGTTTTAGTTGGGTTCGTAATTTTACCCGGAGTTTTAGTTGGGTTTGTAATTTTACCCTGACTTTTTAGTTGGGTTCGTATTTTTTACCCGGACTTTTAGTTGGGTTCGTAATTTTACACGGAGTTTTAGTTGGGTTCGTAATTTTACCCGGACTTTTTAGTTGGGTTCGTATTTTTTACCCGGACTTTTAGTTGGGTTCGTAATTTTACCCGGACTTTTTAGTTGGGTTCGTCATTTTACCCGGACTTTTTAGTTGGGTTCGCAATTTTACCCGGACTTTTTAGTTGGGTTCGTAATTTTACCCGGAGTTTTAGTTGGGTTCGTAATTTTACCCGGAGTTTTAGTTGGGTTCGTAATTTTACCCGGAGTTTTAGTTGGGTTCGTAATTTTACCCGGAGTTTTAGTTGGGTTCGTATTTTTACCCGGAGTTTTAGTTGGGTTCGTATTTTTTACCCGGACTTTTTAGTTGGGTTCGTATTTTTTACCCGGACTTTTAGTTGGGTTCGTAATTTTACCCGGACTTTTTAGTTGGGTTCGTAATTTTACCCGGACTTTTTAGTTGGGTTCGTAATTTTACCCGGACTTTTTAGTTGGGTTCGTAATTTTACCCGGAGTTTTAGTTGGGTTCGTAATTTTACCCGGAGTTTTAGTTGGGTTCGTATTTTTACCCGGAGTTTTAGTTTTGTTCGTAATTTTACCCGGAGCTTTAGTTGGGTTCGTAATTTTACCCGGACTTTTTAGTTGGGTTCGTATTTTTTACCCGGACTTTTAGTTGGGTTCGTAATTTTACCCGGAGTTTTAGTTGGGTTCGTAATTTTACCCGGAGTTTTAGTTGAGTTCGTAATTTTACCCGGAGTTTTAGTTGGGTTCGTAATTTTACCCGGACTTTTTAGTTGGGTTCGTAATTTTACCCGGACTTTTTAGTTGGGTTCGTATTTTTTACCCGGAGTTTTAGTTGGGTTCGTAATTTTACCCGGAGTTTTAGTTGGGTTCGTAATTTTACCCTGACTTCTTAGTTGGGTTCGTATTTTTTACCCGGACTTTTAGTTGGGTTCGTAATTTTACACGGAGTTTTAGTTGGGTTCGTAATTTTACCCGGACTTTTTAGTTGGGTTCGTATTTTTTACCCGGACTTTTAGTTGGGTTCGTAATTTTACCCGGACTTTTTAGTTGGGTTCGTAATTTTACCCGGACTTTCTAGTTGGGTTCGTAATTTTACCCGGACTTTTTAGTTGGGTTCGTAATTTTACCCGGAGTTTTAGTTGGGTTCGTAATTTTACCCGGAGTTTTAGTTGGGTTCGTATTTTTACCCGGAGTTTTAGTTGGGTTCGTATTTTTTACCCGGACTTTTTAGTTGGGTTCGTATTTTTTACCCGGACTTTTAGTTGGGTCCGTAATTTTACCCGGACTTTTTAGTTGGGTTCGTAATTTTACCCGGACTTTTTAGTTGGGTTCGTAATTTTACCCGGACTTTTTAGTTGGGTTCGTAATTTTACCCGGAGTTTTAGTTGGGTTCGTAATTTTACCCGGAGTTTTAGTTGGGTTCGTATTTTTACCCGGAGTTTTAGTTGGGTTCGTAATTTTACCCGAGCTTTAGTTGGGTTCGTAATTTTACCCGGACTATTTAGTTGGGTTCGTATTTTTTACCCGGACTTTTAGTTGGGTTCGTAATTTTACCCGGAGTTTTAGTTGGGTTCGTAATTTTACCCGGAGTTTTAGTTGAGTTCGTAATTTTACCTGGAGTTTTAGTTGGGTTCGTAATTTTACCCGGACTTTTTAGTTGGGTTCGTAATTTTACCCGGACTTTTTAGTTGGGTTCGTATTTTTTACCCGGAGTTTTAGTTGGGTTCGTAATTTTACCCGGAGTTTTAGTTGGGTTCGTAATTTTACCCAGACTTTTTAGTTGGGTTCGTATTTTTTACCCGGACTTTTAGTTGGGTTCGTAATTTTACACGGAGTTTTAGTTGGGTTTGTAATTTTACCCGGACTTTTTAGTTGGGTTCGTATTTTTTACCCGGACTTTTAGTTGGGTTCGTAATTTTACCCGGACTTTTTAGTTGGGTTCGTAATTTTACCCGGACTTTTTAGTTGGGTTCGTAATTTTACCCGGACTTTTTAGTTGGGTTCGTAATTTTACCCGGAGTTTTAGTTGGGTTCGTAATTTTACCCGGAGTTTTAGTTGGGTTCGTAATTTTACCCGGAGTTTTAGTTGGGTTCGTAATTTTACCCGGAGTTTTAGTTGGGTTCGTATTTTTACCCGGAGTTTTAGTTGGGTTCGTATTTTTTACCCGGACTTTTTAGTTGGGATCGTATTTTTTACCCGGACTTTTAGTTGGGTTCGTAATTTTACCCGGACTTTTTAGTTGGGTTCGTAATTTTACTCGGACTTTTTAGTTGGGTTCGTAATTTTACCCGGACTTTTTAGTTGGGTTCGTAATTTTACCCGGAGTTTTAGTTGGGTTCGTAATTTTACCCGGAGTTTTAGTTGGGTTCGTATTTTTACCCGGAGTTTTAGTTGGGTTCGTAATTTTACCCGGAGCTTTAGTTGGGTTCGTAATTTTACCCGGACTTTTTAGTTGGGTTCGTATTTTTTACCCGGACTTTTAGTTGGGTTCGTAATTTTACCCGCAGTTTTAGTTGGGTTCGTAATTTTACCCGGAATTTTAGTTGAGTTCGTAATTTTACCCGGAGTTTTAGTTGGGTTCGTAATTTTACCCGGACTTTTTAGTTGGGTTCGTAATTTTACCCGGACTTTTTAGTTGGGTTCGTATTTTTTACCCGGAGTTTTAGTTGGGTTCGTAATTTTACCCGGAGTTTTAGTTGGGTTCGTAATTTTACCCTGACTTTTTAGTTGGGTTCGTATTTTTTACCCGGACTTTTAGTTGGGTTCGTAATTTTACACGGAGTTTTAGTTGGGTTCGTAATTTTACCCGGACTTTTTAGTTGGGTTCGTATTTTTTACCCGGACTTTTAGTTGGGTTCGTAATTTTACCCGGACTTTTTAGTTGGGTTCGTAATTTTACCCGGACTTTTTAGTTGGGTTCGTAATTTTACCCGGACTTTTTAGTTGGGTTCGTAATTTTACCCGGAGTTTTAGTTGGGTTCGTAATTTTACCCGGAGTTTTAGTTGGGTTCGTAATTTTACCCGGAGCTTTAGTTGGGTTCGTAATTTTACCCGGAGTTTTAGTTGGGTTCGTATTTTTACCCGGAGTTTTAGTTGGGTTCGTATTTTTTACCCGGACTTTTTAGTTGGGTTCGTATTTTTTACCCGGACTTTTAGTTGGGTTCGTAATTTTACCCGGACTTTTTAGTTGGGTTCATAATTTTACCCGGACTTTTTAGTTGGGTTCGTAATTTTACCCGGACTTTTTAGTTGGGTTCGTAATTTTACCCGGAGTTTTAGTTGGGTTCGTAATTTTACCCGGAGTTTTAGTTGAGTTCGTAATTTTACCCGGAGTTTTAGTTGGGTTCGTAATTTTACCCGGACTTTTTAGTTGGGTTCGTAATTTTACCCGGACTTTTTAGTTGGGTTCGTATTTTTTACCCGGAGTTTTAGTTGGGTTCGTAATTTTACCCGGAGTTTTAGTTGGGTTCGTAATTTTACCCTGACTTTTTAGTTGGGTTCGTATTTTTTACCCGGACTTTTAGTTGGGTTCGTAATTTTACACGGAGTTTTAGTTGGGTTCGTAATTTTACCCGGACTTTTTAGTTGGGTTCGTATTTTTTACCCGGACTTTTAGTTGGGTTCGTAATTTTACCCGGACTTTTTAGTTGGGTTCGTAATTTTACCCGGACTTTTTAGTTGGGTTCGTAATTTTACCCGGACTTTTTAGTTGGGTTCGTAATTTTACCCGGAGTTTTAGTTGGGTTCGTAATTTTACCCGGAGTTTTAGTTGGGTTCGTAATTTTACCCGGAGTTTTAGTTGGGTTCGTAATTTTACCCGGAGTTTTAGTTGGGTTCGTATTTTTACCCGGAGTTTTAGTTGGGTTCGTATTTTTTACCCGGACTTTTTAGTTGGGATCGTATTTTTTACCCGGACTTTTAGTTGGGTTCGTAATTTTACCCGGACTTTTTAGTTGGGTTCGTAATTTTACTCGGACTTTTTAGTTGGGTTCGTAATTTTACCCGGACTTTTTAGTTGGGTTCGTAATTTTACCCGGAGTTTTAGTTGGGTTCGTAATTTTACCCGGAGTTTTAGTTGGGTTCGTATTTTTACCCGGAGTTTTAGTTGGGTTCGTAATTTTACCCGGAGCTTTATTTAGTTGGGTTCGTAATTTTACCCGGACTTTTTAGTTGGGTTCGTATTTTTTACCCGGACTTTTAGTTGGGTTCGTAATTTTACCCGGAGTTTTAGTTGGGTTCGTAATTTTACCCGGAATTTTAGTTGAGTTCGTAATTTTACCCGGAGTTTTAGTTGGGTTCGTAATTTTACCCGGACTTTTTAGTTGGGTTCGTAATTTTACCCGGACTTTTTAGTTGGGTTCGTATTTTTTACCCGGAGTTTTAGTTGGGTTCGTAATTTTACCCGGAGTTTTAGTTGGGTTCGTAATTTTACCCTGACTTTTTAATTGGGTTCGTATTTTTTACCCGGACTTTTAGTTGGGTTCGTAATTTTACACGGAGTTTTAGTTGGGTTCGTAATTTTACCCGGACTTTTTAGTTGGGTTCGTAATTTTTACCAGGACTTTTAGTTGGGTTCGTAATTTTACCCGGACTTTTTAGTTGAGTTCGTAATTTTACCCGGACTTTTTAGTTGGGTTCGTAATTTTACCCGGACTTTTTAGTTGGGTTCGTAATTTTACCCGGAGTTTTAGTTGGGTTCGTAATTTTACCCGGAGTTTTAGTTGGGTTCGTAATTTTACCCGGAGCTTTAGTTGGGTTCGTAATTTTACCCGGAGTTTTAGTTGGGTTCGTATTTTTACCCGGAGTTTTAGTTGGGTTCGTATTTTTTACCCGGACTTTTTAGTTGGGTTCGTATTTTTTACCCGGACTTTTAGTTGGGTTCGTAATTTTACCCGGACTTTTTAGTTGGGTTCGTAATTTTACCCGGACTTTTTAGTTGGGTTTGTAATTTTACCCGGACTTTTTAGTTGGGTTCGTAATTTTACCCGGAGTTTTAGTTGGGTTCGTAATTTTACCCGGAGTTTAAGTTGGGTTCGTATTTTTACCCGGAGTTTTAGTTGGGTTCGTAATTTTACCCGGAGCTTTAGTTGGGTTCGTAATTTTACCCGGACTTTTTAGTTGGGTTCGTATTTTTTACCCGGACTTTTAGTTGGGTTCGTAATTTTACCCGGAGTTTTAGTTGGGTTCGTAATTTTACCCGGAGTTTTAGTTGAGTTCGTAATTTTACCCGGAGTTTTAGTTGGGTTCGTAATTTTACCCGGACTTTTTAGTTGCGTTCGTATTTTTTACCCGGACTTTTAGTTGGGTTCGTAATTTTACCCGGAGTTTTAGTTGGGTTCGTATTTTTTACCCGGAGTTTTAGTTGGGTTCGTATTTTTTACCCGGAGTTTTAGTTGGGTTCGTATTTTTACCCGGAGTTTTAGTTGTGTTGGTAATTTTACCCGGAGTTTTAGTTTGGTTCATATTTTTTACCGGACTTTTTAGTTGGGTTCGTATTTTTTACCCGGAGTTTTAGTTGGGTTCGTATTTTTTACGCGGAGTTTTAGTTGGGTTCGTATTTTTTACCCGGACTTTTTAGTTGGGTTAGTATTTTTGCCCGGAGTTTTAGTTCGGTTCGTATTTTTACCCGGAGTTTTAGTTGGGTTCGTATTTTTACCCGGAGTTTTAGTTGGGTCCGTATTTTTTACCCGGAGTTTTAGTTGGGTTCGTATTTTTACCCGGAGTTTTAGTTGGGTTCTGATTTTTACCCGGAGTTCTAGTTGGGTTCGTATTTTTTACCCGGACTTTTTAGTTGGGTTAGTATTTTTGCCCGGAGTTTTAGTTGGGTTCGTATTTTTTTACCCGGAGTTTTAGTTGGGTTCTAAATGTTACCCGGACTTTTTTGTTTGGTTCGTATTTTTTACCCGTAGTTTTAGTTGGGTTCGTAATTTTACCCGGACTTTTTAGTTGGGTTCGTAATTTTACCCGGAGTTTTAGTTGGGTTCGTATTTTTACCCGGAGTTTTAGTTGTGTTGGTAATTTTACCC